>JAODFY010048617.1:0-12452 GCA_027580055.1 Paracaudina chilensis | reverse complement strand
ACCAGTGTGTCTATGTAAACAGCGATTGGGAATCACCACTGGTAATTCTTCTGGAAATACACAAAACTTGGTCTTCTGTGACAATCTCTCATCGCGAGTCTGAATGCCTTGCATTCTGGTTTAGTATGTAACTATTGTGTGTAGGCCTTGTTTGTTCCCTCAGTGTTGATTACCCACAATCCGTTGCACTCAACAACTGGCTTGTTGTCCCTACGTTCATATCATGAGATGAGATAATAAATTCGTGAATTAATGTTAGTTGACCAATCACAATGCAGCATCCCTTGTTACGTAAACAACGGAAACGGTACCAATGCTCTCAACTAGTAACAATCATGCACGTGCAACCACGATCGTTAGTACTAGCAACAACGATGCGTATCCCATACCGACCGTGCGTTCACACTACTTTGCTACGTTGATGTGAAGAATAGACTGCTTAGGCGCATAGACCGGTGGAAACGTTAGATTCTAACTTTTATGTTAGATTTTAATGTTAACTTAGGTTGAAGAGTGCAAAATCCGCCAACGCAACAGAGGATAACCTATCGAGTGAAATATTCATGGTGCATACAAAAGGGTGCATTCAATATGTCGAAAAAAAGAAAATTAAAAGGTAACTTTTTCCAGTGTGCCTTTGTAAGTATAAGCTTAGGCGCTATGCTAAGTTCAAGCCTACTGGCCTTACCTAGCCTAACTAACGTTAGTATAACGTTAGCTTATTGTTTAACAGGGTAGGACCTAGGGGCCTAGGGTTAGTGATAACACTAACGCTACTCACTAGTACTGTAGTAGTAACACGTTTACTGAGTAGGCTTAGCCTAGGCTAAGCTATATTAATACTAGTATGATGGGGTGCCCGTCGGATGTGCACCTAAGAGTTACATCAGCTAAGGATTCTTTAAATTAGAACTAGGTTAGCAGAGAAGGAGTGTTGCATCCAACAGGGGTAACCTCGGCTAGGCCTAGTGTAATGTTAGGTTAGGGGTCGAGGTCAGAATTGGGGTTGTCATGTAGGCCTAGGGGCCTAGGCCTAGTTAAATTGGAAATATCACAATTTTCAGTTTAAAAGAGATATTGCAGAGAGCCTAGGCCTAGGCCTATGTGTTAAAGGTTTCGTAATTGAAGACATCAAGGCTATCCTAGGTCTAATATGTTTTAAAATATCCTGCTGCCTTCTTTGTTTTCAGGCTATAGGCCTAAGTAATTCTTCCATTACGGGATATGTTAATATAGATTGAGCATATATAGATTTATTATGAATAAAATGTGCTGCTTTGCACGCTTTTAATTTTCCTAGCAAGTGAAGGTCCTAGGAACATCTGTATAGTTATTGTCCTTACACTGTGATACACTGTATAGTTAAGCCAAATTTTTATTCGTAGATGTTTTTCTATAGCACTTTTAACTTAAGCTAGGCCTAAAGCACATAATTTAGCATGATAAGGCAGTCCATTAATTGAACTAACCTAGTAAAAGTAGTAGCCCTTGAACTTTATCAAGCATTATTTCTAAGAATAATAAGGACTCCATGCCAGAACAGCATATGCCAGAATCCAGATGAGGCCTAACCAGCTGCTTGTACAGCATTACAGCAATGTTCTTGTGAAGAAAACAAGCTATGTTTAATCATGCATAATTAATAAGACCCAATTTCCATTCCTGGTAGATTCAGCACATTGTTTAGAAAGCTTAGGAAGTATCAATACACACCAAGATCTTTCTAAAATTTTACTTCATGTAGTTCATGACCATTCAGATGGTACTGAAATTGATATTACCAAGCCCAATATGCACACAGTACAGTAAAGCATCTGCCACCAATTGAAAACATTGTCAAGATCATTTTGAACATTCTAGTGTCATCCACAGCTTAGTCTAGTCTGGCACTTCAGTTATTATACCATAGAATCCACGTTTTCAAATTGCAAATTCTGTGCACATATTAAACAAAATCAGTGGTTGTCTGCGGTCTGTGAAAAGGCCATTCCGCGACATAAATACCAGTATTGCATATTAATAATATGAACTTAAGGAAAGTTATAGCCGGGAATTGCTGGAGAGTTGTGAAACTGTTTCGTATTTTCAACTGATAATTTCTGTGGGATTTTGTGTTTAGAAGTAAATAAAGAAGGAGGGAGGGACATTGGAATCTTTTGTTACACTTGCTCTTTCAGGTCATCCAAAATGCAAAAAATGATATTGTAATATGTTGATTTGAACTCTATATACTGAATTGGGTATATATCCAGAGTTTGAACAAACTGAATGTGTTGTGCTTTTATTTTAAAAAAAGGGAGGGGGGAAATTAGTTGTCAAATAAGTGAATTAACTCATTATTGTGAGGCATAAATATTTTGTAACTTAACCAACCACTTTTTTGTATGTTGTCACCAAGTTTCCCATTTTTTTTTTTTTTTATCTTGCAGCATTGACTGCCCAGGAGTTGATGGCACATGTCCCTGATCTGGTCTTGCATGCATCTAAGAAAGTAAAAAACCTACCAATGGTTCAGCACCTTGAGGGGGTTCTTATGTTTCTGGATATTTCAGGTATCCTTACAATATAATCATACTTGCTCTTTGTCTCACTTGAGTGATATATCAACATTTTTATTTGCATCAGTATATTTTCTCTTATTTACACTAGCCATCCTAAAATGACTATATAAAGGCAAATGAAACAATTATTGAGAAAGCTAAGTAAATATGTTCGACATTAAAAAACTATTACAATTGCTTGGTGGGTACAAATAACTAGAAGACTCTAGGATGGGATTCCTGGTTTAAAATTGATAGCCTGCAAAAAAAATGGGTTTCAAGCTGTTTTGTGATTGGTGAAGCTTTGTTGCAAATTTAAAAATTATAAAGAAAAATTTACAGTATAAATAACAACATACCCTTTTGTAGTTTCCTTTCAGCAGCCTAACTTTATCTTATATTGTCCTTGTTTTTGTTCATGTTTTGTCTTGTGTATTTCACTGTTAACTACATGTATTATAGAAACATTTTGGGAAGAATTCATGATTTAATAGCACCATTTCTATGCCAGGCTTTACAGCACTGTGTGAGGAGTTTAACAAGAGGAACCTTGGAGTTGACGCGTTAACCAAAACTTTGAACGACTATCTTGGCCACATTGAGGATGCCGTTTTGAAACTTGATGGGGATATTGTAGAATTTGCTGGTAAATCTAAAGCTTATAATATTTTCTTTTTTTTCATTACTAACTTCGCATAAAGGTGTTGTAACATGTAACACAATACATATAATGACCCTAGCACAACAATTTATGATCAATGGCAGATTTAGGTAAAGAATAATCCAAAAAATTTAAAAAGGAATTCCAGGGGGATAATTTGGATTATATTAAAGGTGCTGTCTGACTATTTTGGACTAAAATCACCAGTTCATGTAATCACAGAATCACATAAACCTTTGTATTACCTTATTGACTGTTTTTCAAAAAGCCATGACATATTAACTATTAATTTATCAAAATTAAATATTTATTTAAAGAATTTGTCACTGAACAAAACCCCCAAATCTGTTTCAAATACTCAATAATGTATGTTATGATTGGCAATTTGAATAGAGTATGGTTGTTTTACATGCTGAACTATGGATTGAATGATTAACACTGTATCTGTATCGGAAAATTGTAGCTCAAACTGGGACAGTTCCTGTTAGGTAAGCACTTCGCCTCCACAAAAATGTTTTTATAATTGCATTGGAAGTAGGGAGGATTCCATTTAGTCATTTCTGGTTGAACTAGGCCATTTGACTGTTGGGTAGGTGCAACTTTATGCATCATAAATCATATAACTGGATACATGTGTCAGTGCTCCTTTAACACATCTTCACAAGATATTAAACCAAGCCTCTTGCCCCAGGATGTATTCACAACTCTCGTATCTGGTCAAAACCTCACATATAACAACATGTGAGCTAATCAGTATAGTGGTATTTGCACCTACATTATAACATTGATTTGTGTTATTAAAAGAATATTCCACTGAAAAATGAAACTCTCTGAAGAAAAAGACGAGGGAAAGCTGCACTAAATGATGAAAGTCACATTTCAACAGCAATTTTGGTTGTTGAGATTGTAATTAAATATCTGGCAACATTTATGATGTCATCAATGTCCTTTGGCTGGAAAACCCGTTGTTGTTCGATATGTTTCATGTATTTTCCTTACCAAGTTGAAAGTGTATAAAGTTAATATACTTGCAAAATGCAATGGGACTTTCATTGTATTACATGAATCTGTTTTATTAACATGACATCAGAGAATTCTGTTAAATATTTCTTTATTTTGCTACAGGAGATGCTGTATTAGTAGTGTGGCAGGCTAATGAGGAGGAATCCAGGGAGGCTATCACTAAAGCAGTGAAATGTGCCAGGAAGATCCAGAAACAATGTCATGATTGGAAGACAGATGTAGGGATCTCCTTGGGTGTCAAAGTCGGTAAGGCAGTTTCACTTTGGTAATTAAGCATCAAAGTCGGTAAGTCAGTTTCACTTTGGTAATTAAGCATCAAAGTCGGTAAGTCAGTTTCACTTTGGTTATGAAGCCTCAAAGTCGGTAAGGCAGTTTCACTTTGGTAATGAAGCAATTTTATTTTACATCTGCAATATTTGTTGATAATAATATACACACATGTGACTTAGGTTTACTTAATTTTCTTCAGCTCTCACCTATGGACCAATTTCAGTGAGTTTTGTTGGCAACAAACTGTCGCAGCATTTCTCTACCAGCGGGCAGGCTGTTGTTGATGCTAACAACACAGAAAAGCTCTGTGAGAAAGGAACCGTGGTGCTTAATGCAGAAGCTTGGAAAATATGCCCAGAAAAGAAAGGCATCTTTGCTGAAAAAATTGGCGATGACAACTATAAAGTGAGTATATTTTTGGGTTACTTTTTTTTTTTTTATAAGTTGGTTAAATTTGGGAAAAATAGTTTAGTTATTTTAATATATTTAAGGGGAATATTGCTTGAATCTGATTAACTTGAGTTTGTCTTGGACTACACCATAATCCTTTGTTCTTTTTCATTCACAGATAATGGCCTTAAAAAAGACATGGGCTGAGAAAGATCTTTCTAAAGGTGTGTCACTAACTTACAAATTTAAAGTGCTTTTGTTTTTTAATATAAAACCTTCAATGTCTTAAAAAACCTAGAGAAATTGAACATAGAACAGCATATATTTTTGGACAAACAATAATGATATGTGGTCACAATATGTTTAAAAATATAACCTGAATTAAAAAAAAAATTAGCCAAACCTACAACCTGAATCTTAGTCAAAACCGTTGGAACAAAATTGTAGCATTGGTTACCTTAATCATTTTAGACTATAACACTCAGTTGAGATTGTCCCAGATTGTCTATGAGAATTAAATAAAGATGAGCCAAATGATCGACACATCCTGAGACCGTCAGCTTTGACAAGTTCAATATGTTGTATAGGCATTTATACCAAATTGTTGTGGCTTAGAGTGTGGAGAAGGGTGGGTCAGTAATTAGAAGGGTGTGGAAGTGTTGGTGAAATATGTGTGGGGAGGGTGGATGAAGGTGGGGAAGGGAGGGGGTGTGAATGCAAATTGTGTGATTGTGCGCACTGGGTAGTGATTGTGGGCAGGATACAATACAATTTATTGTGAAACAGCCCCACGATCTTTCTTTTAAACTGTTATTAATTTCACATAAGCAGGGTCAATTTGTACCACTTACATATCAATATTCATACTGTATTCACACTGTATTTGTACTTGTTGTATATGAATAGACTACAGTTCGGAAAAGAGTCTGTAGTAAGTTATTGCCTTGTTGTATTTACAGAAAAGAAAAAGTCAAAGAAAAAGAAGAAATCCAAAAAGTCTTCAGTAAGTGCCTTAAATTGAACAATGTAATTAACTAACATGACAAATTCTACACTGTTGATTTGACAAGTTTGAGTGATATTTACTAAAGTTTAGAGAGGAATTCATACATTTTGCATTTGTCTGTCTCTTGTTGACATACCTGGTTACATGGATACATCTTATTTTCTTATCTCTTCAATTAAATAACATAGCCTATATGTTTTTCTACATTCTTAAATGTATTATTAACTTGTTTTTTGTTTACAATCATGAGTGTGGTTTGGTTATAATCTACTTCAGAATATTAATTTTTTAAAAGGTCAATGGTCATTTGAGGTCAAAATTTGTCAAGTGTTAAAAACCTTGTAATCAGCCCCAAAACTCAATAGGAGAAACCTATATAAAACTCATAGTTAGTATGTTAGTCAGCCATATTGTGTAGATGAACCATATTCATTTTTTAAGAGGTCAACATTGGTTGTGTTGAAAACCTTGTAATTCAATAGGAGAAACTTGGATGGAACTCGTAGGCATGTTAGTCAGCCATATTGAGTAGATGAACCTGATTAATTTTTTAAGTGGTCCAAGGTCATTAAGAGGTCAAAGGTCATTTGAGGTCAACATGGCTTGAGTGTTGATAACCTTGTAATCAGCCCAAAAACTCAATAGGAGAAACTTGGATAAAACTCATAGGTAGTATGTTAGTCAGCCATATTGAGTAGATGTAGGTCTGATTGATTTTTTAAGAGGTCAACGGTCATTTGAGGTCGATGTGGTTGTGGAAACCTCGTAATAGGAGAAATTTGGATGAAAAAAGTTGGTATGTAGGTCAGCCATATTGAGTAGATGAACCCTACTCAAGAAGCAAAAGGTCATTTGAGGTCAACATGTGTCCAACACCGAATAACTTGAAATCAGGCTCAATAGGGGAAACTTGGATGAAAGTCGTAGTTGGTTAGGACAGCAATGAAACATATTGATATTAAAAGAAGTTGGCCGGGAGATCAACATGTGCAAAATTCTGTGAAAACCTTATAAATCAGGCTATGGAACAATGGGGAAACTTGGAAGAATCTAATACTGGTTCTTGGTATAAAGTTGGCAGATTGTGATCTTGCAAGAGGTGCAATGCATTTCAGGATATTAGGATACAAACACAAGTTTTGTCATATTAGGTCAAATTGACAAGGAAGAGTCCCAATGACACAATTTAGTGAAAATATTTAGGAATGGTTACTTTTTAAGTAAAAACACCTCTTTATTCAAACAAGATATTATATAGCAAATTCTTTGTTTACAGACACTCAAGCGGGAACCACCAGTTCGTAAATTCTCAGCTAAATCAGCTCTGAAGATCAACATGAGACCATACATTGCCACACCTGTATTGGCAAAGGTTAGCATCAGTCTGTTTTCCTTTCATTCCTTTGGGGGAAAAGGTTTTGTCTTTTAAAATATCATTGATTGTTTGACAAGATGTTTAAAAGAAAAACATTGTAAATCTATAATCCCTATTATAATCCCTCAAATCACTGAGTAACTTTTCTTTTGACAAATAAATGATGAAAATGCATTTAGTGTTGGATTTAACTTTGACAAACAAGAATTATTCTGGAGATTATTTTGTTAACAAAGAAGCAGAACACCTTAACTTGAGACCCATGAATATTTTATCCAACACTAAAATGTAATCAGCCTATGGTAAGGAGTTCTCAAAGTGCCAAACAAAACATGATGATGATGAGATAAGTTATCTCACCATATCAACATTAATATAATATTTAAAAGAAGTTGATTTGTTAATATAAATTATCTCCCCATGTCGATATCAAGTTGAAAGATGTCGACTTGTCACGATAAATTGTCTTGCCATAATGACATAATAACATAACTAGTTGAACTTCACCATGTCAACATATTGTTGAAACGAAGTCAACTTGTCAAGATAAAGGAATGATTGATGACATTTCTTTTCACACTTTGAGAGCTTGAAACACTTTTACTGTAGTATGAGTCAGTGCTCAAATAATATTTTGAGAACAAGTGGTGTTGGGCTTTTCCATGCATAGATTTAGTAGCCCAAAAGAGTTGGCTGGGAGCCAGACTTTTTCAGCATTTTTTGGTATGGTTGGCAGCATACAACTTTACATACTGTATAACATATATACAAAGTTTCCTGGAAATCAATACAAACACATGTTGGCATTACTGTGTACAATGTATGGATTCTTTGGGTGGGTGTTGGCAGCTAGACAGTGATACTGTACATAGTGTGGGGGAAATTTCTGCCGGTCTGTTGATCACATTAAATCTGTATTGATCGGATTGACTCATGAGTGCACAAGCTGTTACTGATACTGGATTTTTCAAGTAGCTTCTTGACCGCTCTGTGTCCTTAATATATGCGAACAAATCTAGGGACACATCTTTGGCCATTTAGGGCGGCAAGGCTGCAAGCACGCATATAGGTTTTCAAATAATTTACTGTGTGAACAATCAAACTCAGTGGACAAGTACATGCTCAGATATTGAGGGGGGCACTAACCCCCTAAACCCGCCCCACCCCTCTAAACAGCACTCATGCCTACTTCTATCAATCAACCAGGCTTCAGTTTCCTGTTGGTGTTGATTGCACAAATATTTGCTATGAGAATAGCCAACCGACAGCCCTATAAACATTTCCAAGGCTCAGCAGAAAAACACACATGAGCTTCCCCAACAGAGTGTTACTGCTGCTGTGCATATATAATTGCCCACACTATACTGTGATTGATCCAACGACTACATCAACGAAAATCACTACTTCAATGGACATTTTGCGTTATATGTTTGTTGGGGAATCAATCGGGTGAGGAGGTCCTGATGTTCCCTCGAGCACATAGTATTTTCGTTAATACTGTTCAATTCAGTGAGAATAAATAAGCTCAACCTGTCCTTACTTGCTGCTACACAAAATACCACTATGCATATCATAGGTTCAGTTTACAAACCCATTGTAAGGCTTTCATCAGTGCATGTTTGCATATTTCATTTTCAGTCATAACTTTCAGTAACTGTAGGTTGACATTGAGTTGTCTGACACTTGTAATTTTTACTATACTGTGCAGTATGTTCTCATGGTAGCAGGCATTTATAGAGTGAAAGCTTTGTAAATGTTGTCCCCCCCCCTGCCTAAACAACCATACTAATTATTACTACTTTTTAGTGATACTCTTTTCCAGATCAATCCCATTCTCATTGTCCTGATTTGGTAAATTGGTATTCCCCTCCATGTACATATTTGTTACAAACAGTACCAGTCAAACTTTAGAGACTGCCATATAGTTTAGCATACTGTACTTTTTGGTTCCTTGCTGAAAGCAAACGGAACCTATGCAAATTTCGTGTGTGTGTGCATGGGTGTGGACGTGTTTTGCAGCAGGTCAGAGGACTTTAACAAAGGAATTTCAGGTCCTCGGAAGAATTCAATAGGAACAAAAGGTCCTAGGATGTTTGAACAATGGTTAATTAAGGTATTGTCAGGTTAGGGTCAGGACAAAGGAAATTTCAATGGAGTCCTCAGACTTAATGTAAAACCCACCTGTGTGTGTGTGTATGCACGATATATAACTCAACAAGGAAATGATGAATCAGTACCAGACTTGGTGGGTGGATGGCCCATGTGTAGTAGACGGACCCTGTTGTTTTTGGTGCTCATGTCATGAATATTAATAAGGTCATGGGGTCAAATGTAAAAAAATCTTGAAATTGCATTAATTCTGTAACTGTAAGTCCCAATTTTTTCAAACTTGGTATGGTGGTTTTAGTGACACACTTAAGTCAATGGAAATTTGGTCATTGAATTATTTTGCTCTGTTTTAATGCTACAGTTGCAGTCTTCAAACTGCAATAAGTTTCCAACGGTAAGTCAGATTGTATCCAATCTTGGTATAAGTTGTTGGTTAGTTTAGTCGGTACACATGGGCCCAAAATTTTGGACCAATTTTTTTCAGACCAAACTCTTTCAGTCCAAAATTTGTTGGACCCAAAATTTGTGCAGCCCATTTTTTTTTCAGCCCAAAACTTTTTTAACCAATTCTTTTGGCCCAATTAATTATTAATCTTCACAACAAAGCAAGGAACCTCACGTTTGTGTGCATTGTGGTTTATAAAAGTGAGTGCATACTCTTAGGAATCATCTTAATTTTTGAATGTTCAATGGACGTCAGACTGTTTTAACTGGAACTGCCAAATCTGCAGTGCAAATTTAATGCACCTGCATAAGTGCAGAGTTAATGCACATGTAAAAGTGCAGAGTTAATGCACCTGTAAAGGTGCAGAGATAATGCATGTGCAAAAAAAATGCATCTACAAAAGCAAAGAGTAAATGCACCTGCAAAATGAATGCACCATTAATTTAGCTGCCCATAGTATATGATGGCAATGTCATTTAAATAGATAGCCAGTGTATTGCATGTTGCCAGTGTATTGCAAACCATGAACATAAAATTTATATTCCATTTACCATTTGAAAATATTTAGAAAACTGAGGAAAAATATCCATTAAAAAATTTAAAAATCTAGTTTATGATTGTGAGTGATAAAACATATTTGTTTTCCAGAGTTGGACTTAAATATTAATAAAATTTGTTACAAGTTCTCTATCCAAATGAATTATATCCTCTCATGGTGTAGGTGGATGAGAACCAGCCCCTAGAGTACCTGTGTGAAATGCGAGAGGTCTCTACCCTCTTCATCAGCCTTCAGATGGAGTCGGGATATGAACACCTACACAGTCTGCAAAATGTCTACCACCAGGTTGACAGATCAGTGCTACAGTTCCAAGGTAGTTTACTTACATATTAAAGGCTATGTGTTAAAGGGGGATTACAGCTAGGATTGTCTACCAACAGGTTGACAGATCAGTGCTACAGTTCCAAGGTAGTTTACTTACATATTAAAGGCTATGTAATAAAGGGGGATTACAGCTAGGATTGTCTACCAACAGGTTGGCATATCAGTGCTACACTTTCAGTGTAGAGTTTCCAAGGTTACATGTTTAAAGGAAATGACTTAGACCTGCTTATAGGCAAATAACCAGGTTGGGAGTAGTACTGTAATGATTGAATGACCATTTGAGCTGTGCCAAATTCACTAACATTTAAGCCATAACAGTACAGTAGTAATATGTCTAGTGAAGTACACTGTATGGCAGTAGAGGCAAAATCTTTTCAAGGACTAGGCTATTGTAAATATTTAGCCTTGTACTATCTACTGTAACTTAGCAAATGCAACCAGATAACACTGATGTTCACAGTGTATTAATTTTATCTCAGAGAAGTATGACAAATGCACAATTGAAACAAAATGTCCATGTTAGAGATGTAATAGCTATTGTTTTCCAACAATAAAGTTACACTAAGTTAGTATATCATACTATAGGGTATTTTCCTGGAAACCTCTTGCAATAAATCAGAGGACACTATTGCAAATGATTTAGATGTTCCATTTGCTTCTTCCCACTAAACATAGATGTGTATTTTACATATCTAATCTAAGTAATGATGTAATGTAATATGTCCATCTCATCATATCAATTCCACTTTACCCAATGATTTATTTTGTTGAAGCCCCATGTCTAACAGAATATTGACTAACCATTCATCATATTTCTAGCATGCTCAGTGCAAGAGTTCCTTGCCTTTAATATGTCATTTTTTATTCCTTGCCAGAGGCGAAAGGAATCTATATATGCAGTCACGCATGTGTGTATGTTTGTGTGTGTCTGTACGTATGTCTGTGACACTTCTTGTAAACACGATAAGTGGAAGATGCAAGGTCGGACATGGGTCATACTTCGACATGGTGGTGGATTACCCATAGTGAGTAGATGATCCCTATTGTTTTTGGTGGTCAAAGGTCATCTGAGGTCAGCAGAGATCAAAAGATGAAAACCTTGTAAACACCATAGCTTGACAAAAAAAACTTCAATTGAGTTCATTCTTGGTATATATGTTAGTCATGGTGAGTAGACGATCCCTATTGATATTAGTAGGGGTCAAAGGACATCTGAAAAAATATTGTAAAAGGTCGGACATGGCTCATACTTGGGTGGTGGGTTACCCATAGTGAGTAGACGATCCCTATTGTTTTTGGTGGAGGTCAACTGAGGTCAGCAGAGGTCAAAATGTTCATACTTGGTATATATGTTAATCATGATCAGCAGATGATCCGTATTGTCATTGGTAGGTGTTATCTGAGGTCACCAGATGTCAAATACTGAAAATATTGTAAACACTGTAACTTATCAAGGCAGACTTCAATTGAGCTCATATTAGGCATATATGTTACTCATAGTGAGTAGATGGTCCCTATTATTTTAGTAGGGGTCAAAGGTCATCTGAGGTCATGAGAGGTCAAATAGCACAATAAAAACACTGCTAATTGTCAAGGGAAACATCAATTGGGTTTATATTTGGCATATATGTTAGTCATAGTGATTAGATGTTCCCTATTATTTTAAGTAGGGGTCAAAGGTCATGTGAGGTCACCAGAGGTGAAATACTGAAAACATTGTAACTTATCAAAGGAAACTTCAATTGAGTTC
>JAODFY010048396.1:0-12453 GCA_027580055.1 Paracaudina chilensis | reverse complement strand
GGATACCCATGGTACAGGAACCCTGTATCTTGTAGTGTAATGATACCCCATGGTACAGGAACCCAGTATCTTGTAGCCTAAGGATACCCATGGTACAGGAACCCTGTATCTTGTAGTGTAATGATACCCCAAGGTACAGGAACCCAGTATCTGGTAGCCTAAGGATACCCAAGGTACAGGAACCCAGTATCTTGTAGCATAAGGATACCCCATGGTACAGGAACCCAGTATCTGGTAGCCTAAGGATACCCCAAGGTACAGGAACCCAGTATCTTGTAGCATAAGGATACCCATGGTACAGGAACCCTGTATCTTGTAGTGTAATGATACCCCATGGTACAGGAACCCAGTATCTTGTAGCGTAAGGATACCCTTTTTACAGGAACCCAGTATCTTGTAGCGTAAGGATACCCCTAGGTACAGGAACCCAGTATCTTGTAGCCTTAACTAGGTTACAAACTTAGGTTGCAATTTGTCTCTTAAACTTGCTTTGTGTGAAATACTGGAATTTCCTGGTGTATAAACAGGAACCTTTGAGGTAGAAATAGTTGAGTGTGCCTTGAGCACTTTTGAAGTTTGCATGTTCTATCTATATCTATTTTAGCTGTTCTCTTCCAGTTCATTTTGATGTAATCTTAAAGACAAACAATAAAAACCTTCAAACACACAATAAATTTGTCATAAAAAAGTCATATCCATGTTATTTGATCCATAATGTAGCAGTCTGGTTGAATATAAACACTGCATACATTCCTGATTTTCCTTGTGTCAAAATTTCTTAAAGAATCCCCCAGTTGCAGAAAACCATCACAATACGTGAAACAGTTTCATTTAAATGGTCGTAGACTCTTCACAACACAATCCCTGTGAAATTTCTGATTGGTCAATACACAACACAACATGAACTGACCAGTCTAGCCTATTTGTAGCAGATTCAAGGTGTAAGATATTACTTTTATATAACACCTCACACCGCAAAATGATTTCCACAAACCTACTCATGAAATGTATTATTGGTGGTTAAAGCCATAACAAGAATGAGCTGACCAGTCTAGGAGATTCTTTAGCATATTCAGGGCAAGAGCATACTTTTAAAGCAGTTATCGCAGTATTTGAGGACAAATGAAGCTAATGAAAATGGTTATGATTCATAATAAAATAGTCAGGTTGGGACTGAAAGTAACAACAACTTTATTGTAAACTGAAATTTGTGTGTTAGGCAAAGTAGCCTAGCTAAGTTGCCAAGCAGTTTCCCTTGCTCTGTGGTTTCATTTATAAGAGCATTTTGTGATGTGAACAATTTTCATTGCCTTTATTCTACCATGCTGTGAATATAGGGAATTGGAGAGTCAGTTATGCCAAATATTAATTCATAAATTAGGAGACATGGTTTAATTATAGGGTTTGGTATTTCAAACTCAAGTGTCCCACTCAGTTTCATGATGCCATTTTGTTTTTTTCTTTTGAATGCCACAATGGACACTGTGCCTTTTTCTTTGAACGGCCAATATGGACAACTTTGGAACTATGTGTAGTACATTTATCAGTGCTATAAAATGTGTGTTGAATAATTAATGATAACATTGGATTTATCAGGGATATATTGCATATGCAAGGAAGATTTTTTTTTTGTGGAAAGAGCATTTGTTGTGCTCAGGCTTTTTGGTTGAAGTTTATTTATGAACACAATTTTCTTTGGGGTTTTATTATTATTATTTTTTATTATAATTTTGCTTTGTAAAAATTTGTTAAAAAGGGTAGAGCTTATTTTTCTACTATTTCTTTTAAACAACCAACAAAATTATGGCAGATTTATCCAAAGATTAAAAAAAAAAAAACAGTCAACAGACATGGTCAACTCTAGTGCAAGAAAACAAACCATGGTAATATCCTTTACCAGAAATTACTTGTGTATGAAATATGTGTTGATTTCCTAGAATAATTAATCTTTGTCATAAGCTATCATTTATTTTTATCCAGCCACTTAAAAAAAATCCTTTATTGAAAGTTGTGCATGTATAATGTGTTTTTATTGTTCCCTGCTGTATGGCCTTATCAAAAACTAAAGAATTACTTCAGTTGGTATTACTCAAAGCAAGTAACTACTCATTAAATTCTGGATAACTGTTCCTCAAATGGGTACAACTGTGTCAACACCTTTAACAAAATAATGGGTGCAACATGTTACATTTATGGCATACTTAATTGCTACATGCTGTAACTATCCATTAGTTATGTTTTGTATAAGCAACAAAAGATTATAAATTTCTTGGTGTTATTGTGAAAGGGCATAATATGATTGCATTTCTAAAAAAAAGAGGGGGACAATATATTTTAATCTGTGGTAATTGTATCATCATGATTCTGACAAGGTTTTCAATAAGAATACAAAGCCAAGGGTTACAGGGCTCCATATTATTTTTTTTAAGCAAATATTATTCTCTTCTTGGAATTCCAGGGTCAAAAACACTTTCTGTGGTCAATTAAGTTATGATTCACAAACCCTGACAGAAAGCTACACATGTGGACAAAGGGAAGAATTGTCTGTTAATCTACTGACCTTACTCTCATGGCAGTTGATTCCCAGTAGATTTGGGGTATTGTAAACTGGTCACTGCCATGGGAATTAACCCTATTATTGTTTATCACTATTTGGGGGGGGGGGGGCCTTTTTGCTTAGTATATTAATGGTTTCTATGGTATGCTGTGAAATGATTTTTAATATACCGCTTGTTAAGTGAGATTTAAATTTGCCTTAAACCATTTTAATTTTTGCATGGCCAGTACTTACAGCCTCCAGCAAAGCCTTATACCAGTCATTTACTCCCAAAATGTGGTTTAAATCTGTCAGACTCCATTGACACTCTGAATAATCTCAGTTTAGACATCCTGAAAACCATTTGATTAGTAAATACCAGTTGTTTTATTTAGGTAAGTCGGTAAGTTTATTTGTGACATCACAGATGCACGCCATAGCCAGAGGCTTCTGTTTTGTTCTATCAGCTTATTTAGATTTTTTCTTGAAATATTTATCTAGATAGAATATTGCAATGAACAGCAATTTCAGGGTATACTGTACTTTCCAAACAAAACAAAACTTTTGACATACCCTGTTATAAACCCTTGTAGATGTATGGAAAACTACAATGGTGAACGCCCCATTACAATAGAAACGCATCCATACATCTACAAAGGAACACTTAATGGTGAACGCCCCATTACAATAGAAACGCATTCCATACATCTACAAAGGAACACTTAATGGTGAACGCCCCATTACAATAGAAACACATCCATACATCTATCTACAAAGGAACACTCAATGGTGAACGCCCCATTACAATAGAAACGCATCCATACATCTACAAAGGAACACTCAATGGTGAACGCCCCATTACAATAGAAACGCTTCCATACATCTACAAAGGAACACTTAGTGGTGAACGCAAGGGAACACTTAAAAAGGAGATTGCAGATTTTTTTTAAACTTGACAGTTATCATTATTACTTTGTAGATACCATATAGAAACAGAATTTCCTTTTAACCTCACACGCTAACCAATCCTATTATCATCTATAAACTGTTGTTGTGTTTGCATGTATGTGTACAAGAAGCCGATATATTGTATTTATATATGTGGTGGTGTAACAATATTATTATACTTGTTTTCTTTATTACTGGGAAAAAATCATTGTAAATAGAATTCAAATATCTATATCCTGTATGAGCTTTAATATTATTTCCTATTTTTGTAAACCTTAGCTAGGCACTGAAGAAGAAGGGTCTTCATGTGAATGGGATGCATCCCTCCAAAATAAAATACTTTCCAGAGATCACATTGTCCAAAAGAATGTTTTATATAGAAAAGATTATATTGAAACATTTTTGGTGTTGATGGTTCTTTTGCTTGGAACATATTAAACTTATGCAAAATCCATTAACAGGTGATTTTACCCAGAATACATTAAGGCTGCATGTGTTGGTCAAAACCTCATACGTACCAACTGCCATCAGCTGACCATTTTGGCAATTTTCTAGCATATTCAGCATAAGAGTTATTTACCTTTACTTTAAAGTAGCTGGGAATTTTCTCACATTTCCTATAAAAAAAACCCAGAAAAACTAGCAAGTAAGAAATACTGAATAACACATCACATAGTGTATAAAGCACACTGTGTCACATTAGGTTATACTGAAAAACACAACACAAAATGTATGTTGTACTTTGTCACATTAAGGTTATACTGAAAAATGCATCACAAAGTGTGTGTTGTTACACACTTTGTCACATTAAGGTTATACTGAAAAACACATCACAAAGTGTGTGTTGTTACATACTTTGTCACATAAGGTTATACTGAAAAACGCATCATAACGTGTGTGTTGTTACACACTCTGTGATTAGTTTATACTGAAAAACACATCACATAAGGTTATATTGAAAAACGCATCACAACATGTGTGTTGTTACACAATCTGTGATTAGTTTATACTAAAAAACACATCACAAAGTGTGTGTTGTTACACACTTTGTCACATAAGGTTATATTGAAAAACGCACAACAACGTGTGTGTTGTTACACACACTGTGATTAGTTTATACTGAAAAACACATCACAAAGTGTGTGTTGTTACACACTTTGTCACATTAGGTTATATTGAAAAACGCATAACAACGTGTGTGTTGTTACACACTCTGTGATTAGTTTATACTGAAAAACACATAAAGTGTGTGTTGTAACACACTTTGTCACATTAGGTTATATTGAAAAACACATCACAAAATGTGTGTTGTTACACATGCTGTCATTAAGTTATACTGAAAAGCTAATCACAAATTTTATGTTGTTACACACACTGTCATAATTTTTTTCATAATTTGTGACTTGCAATTTTCCCCCTGCTTTTGTGATATTTGTTTAGGAAAACTAGAAACTAAACAAAACTATGAGTGTTTAAAACCATTTTCAAAAACAATAATTCATCCATAATTGTTAAAAAGTAAAAAAATATATATATGCAAGACCATATTATTTTCATTAATTTAATTTATTTTATTTTTCCGAAATGATAGTTCTTGATCTCCCTCTCCATGACCATAAAATGTGGGATGTTTTATTCATTTCAATTTCATACTGAACAAATGAACACTATGATATACTGTCCTTATGTATAGCCATGTTATAGTGTGTAAATTATGTGTGAATGACTTGTGTATACCCTCCCTGATTACCACCTGTGTGTGTGTGTGTGTGTGTGTGAATATAACAATTAACAAAGACGTATAACTTTACTTTGTATTTAGCAATATACTTTGGATCACACCATCTTGTTTATACCAGTTTTTGATTCCTTGCCAAAGTTAAAAGGAATCTATGTAATCACGTTGAAAACTGAAAACCTTGTAATCGGGCTAGCTCAATAGCAGAACTTTGGATGAAACTCATAGTTAGTATGTAAGTCAGCCATTTGGAGTAGATGAACCCTATAGATTTTTTAGGAGGTCAAAGGTCATTTGAGGTTAATATGGGTTAAGTGCTGAAAAACTTGTAATCAGGCAAACTCAATAAGGGAAACTTGGATGAAACTTGTAGTTAGTATGTTAGTCAGCTATATTGAGTAGATGAACCATATTGAGTTTTTTAAGAGGGCAAAGGTCATTTCATGGATGTTGTATGCTAAATTTTGATCAATTTTATTTACAGTAAACTCAGATAATTAATATATCCCCCAATTTATCATCTGTTCTTTTTGAAATAAAGTACAATGTTGAAATCAATAACATCAGTGACATAGGCCTTGTTCAGACTGGAGAGCGCAAGGGGGGGTCAAACCCCGCCAGGGGGATCAAGAGCGAGTGTGGACGCTCGCGTAGGCCTACTCTGGGTCGGACCCCGCAATCGTGATCTCCCTTTCGGGATGGATCATACCCCATGAGGGGGATTCAGACTTGTAACTGTGCATTGTCCCCCATTCAACGCTGATCTCGCACCCGTTCTCCATCTCCCTGAGGGGTAAAAAAATATGTTGATCTCCCTTGTGACATAATGACATCAGTTCTTATGTACACACAGTATGTGGATATCTGTTACACTCGGTTCTCAATATTCTGGCATTTTCTGATAAGTGATATATGAATTTTATAGAAATGTCCCAACAAAACAATAAGGATTACATCTATCATCTAATTATCTCTTTTTTATGACAATTTCTTTAAAATATATGGTTAATTAAGTCTTTTAATTTACAAATATGTTTGTAAATTACTTATTCACTGCCCGACACATAATTCAAAGCAGTTCATTCACCCGAAGTGAATACCATAAATTTGTGAGCATCCATTGGGAATTAATTTGGCAGTAATATAACAGTTAATTTTGCCAACATTAAGATACTGGTGGTTGTTTAAGGGAGGGAATATCAGCTAAACATAGAAAAACTTTATCCATATGAATGAATAGATTATTATTTCCGATGAATTATCATTGCCTAGCTTTAAAAAAATTACTAGATGTTATGGGAGAATGCATTGTGAGAAGTTCATTTTATTTGTGGGTTTCCTAACACAACAGCTACTCCTCTGTTAGGAAAAAAGTTGATGTCCTGCTAAGTCTAGAGATGCAAACCACAAACCTATCAAGATGCTAATACCAGCAGGTGAACTTTTCAACTTGCGTTGTTCCAGTAATAATTTTAATCATGATGACTTTCAGCACTGGTTCCAACAATACAAAACAAATAGATGGATGATTCAGAGAAATATAACAATTGTCAAAAGCCATTTTGTAGCATTTTTTTTCCAAGGTAACATCTTTGTCCCCACCCTACCCCCAAATGCCTACATATTAGCTTTCTGGTGGCTGGGATTTGATACTGTGATGGTTTAATTTAATGATAGGACTTTATGTAAATTTTGGGACAGGTAGACCTATGTGAGTATGTATAAAATTCATCACAAGTATGTGAGCATGTCTTGTCCATCGTTGCCTGAAACTTGAATAACTAGATGTCCTGTGAGGCTGGTGTTTATAGATACACATTTATTATTTGTGGCTTTTGAACCCATCCTAAAGCAGCTACTTCCCCTTAAGGAAAAGGTTGATGTCCTAGGGTATATGCAAACCACAAGCCTATTAAGGTGCTAATACCAGCAGGTGAACCTTTCAACTTGCGTTGTTCCAGTAATAATTTTAATCATGATGACTTTCAGCACTGCAGTTCCAATAATACAAAGCAAAGAGATGGATGATTCAGAGAATTGTAACAATTGTCAAAAGCCATTTTGAAGCATTTTTTGGGTCAAGATAACATCTTTGTTCCCACCTCACCCCCCCCTCAAAATAAAAATAAAATAAAAAAAGCTTTCTGTTGGCTGGGATTCGAAACAGTGATATTTTATTTATTTACAGTTATTATGAGTATGTAAATTCAAGTGATAGATTCAAGGATATACGTTAGTTTGTTAATTTATGACCAGTATGGGAATTTTCAAAGGATCAAATATTGACCTCGGGCAACCCATTTAATTTTCAATTTTTTTTTATTTAGGCTAGGACACACTAAAAACTTCTTCAGGCTATGCATGTACGTGAGGTTATTGAATGGCAGCAAGCCAAGAGGGGGAAGCACATATGGCATTTTTACTCAATCCTCTAAACGCAAATATGAATCTTCATAAAAATTAGTTTGTTTAATTTATTTGGCATCCCCACCCAAACATTTCTCTTGGGTGGTTTGGGAATTGTTGTATGAGTTTGCCCCTAATACAATTTAACAGGAGTACATTGTAAAGCTGTTTCAATGTTTTAATTTTCACCCTCCATGTGGTATTTTGTTGGAGACATTGAACTTGTCAACTCCTGCCTATTGAATTCCCGGATAGCTATTAAACTACCCTTTTGATCGGTCTCAATGTTTGATATTTCTATTATGTCACTATTAACACATCTTAATCCTAGAAAATGACACTGCATAAATAATACCTCCACCAAGTGGTGCATGAATGGTATTTAGATGTAACATGGTTATGTGAAACATGGGAACAACTTTAAAGAATTCTTTGTAGTTCTTGTCTCAGACATTTGTTTCTAATTGTATTCACCCTTATTGAGATTTCACTGTGTTATAGTTTTGTATTAAATCCCCCAACACCACCATCTTCTCTGGTACCCAATGCACATGTATCACATCACATGCTCATCGTTTCATTTACAAAATTGAGTCAGCTTATGCCGGCTGCTGCACTTGTTTATTAACTGAGCACGAAATGCACAAAATCATGCTGTGACACTTCCTCTAACATGCTGCCTAAAAACACCCCCATTGGATCAATGAGTGTCCCAGCTATGCCACACCGACTACAGTCGAACCCAGATGAATCCTCCAAGAGAGAATGTCTTTAACTCATGCCACTGGCTGTCAAGAATGTCAACTTGAGGACACACTGTTTTTTCCTTTGTATGCAGTTGTAGTTCTGGCTGTGGTACATCAGTTGACAAGGTACTAGATGCTCTGTAGGGTTATCCAGAGTGCTTCCAGAAGAGGGGATGTCCCCTCTTGACTGTTTCTCTTTTCTCCTGCAGTGTCATACAATATATTGCATATTCTCTGTTTTAGCAACAGCCAACAGCATATTATTGTATAATAGGTCTATCAGATTCTTTAAAGTATTAAAAAAAGAGAAAGTTGGCAGTCAGTTGTTTACTTGTCATTGAGAAACCATCACCTTGTTTTGGCTAAGCTCATCTTAAGGTCAAATAAGATTGAAGCTGATCGGTTTTTCGGCAGGCATTATTTTCAAGTCAATAAATTTTCTACCATCTTCGAAGTTGGGGGCAGGCATTAATTGCCAAACATGGTAGTCTGTGGATAGGGTGTTTTGGTTGTTATAATGTATAAAAATAAAAAGTATATATATATATTTTTTTTAAGTGAAGCAAGTAAAACTGACACTGCATGTGTTGTTTTCGCATTCCCCATTGAAAGAGCCAAATTTGGTTTTGGTTTTCATTTTGGTTCATTTTTATTAATTTCATGAGTTGGATTTCATAAGATTTTTTTAAGCATGGTTCACAAAATGAAATGACCCTTCATGCACAGTGTGATTTTTTATTTCATTTTTTTTTTTTTTTAATTTCCTTCTTTTTTACAAATTACTTCTTCGGCCTGGCAGCATGCATGATTCATTCATTGATTTGAATTGTTTTCATTATCATTATGTTCTTTTTTTATTGTACTGTTTTCTTTGATCATTTTTCATTCACAAAGCAATCCACGGACAAGAAAACATCATTAAATCAGCGTCCACCTTTTGAGCCTGCACATAGGGGCGACCATCAGTCACAAGAGGAATACCTGAACTCTAGAAACCGTAATAACGATAGGGATGAGGGGAGGCATAATACGAGGGTATCACATGACAGAAATAATCAGAGAAAGCCCAGTCTCTCCGATGATCACAAACACAACAACAACAACAACAAGCAAACTCCTCGAGATTCTAGGGGAATCTCGGTGAGGGCGAAAACAGAAAGAGTTATTAACGCTAAAGAGAATGACCTAAATAGTAGACACAGTTCTGTGAGGCGTGGTTCACAGGATCCAGATGATACACTCAATTTGATGGAGAATAGAAAAAACCAATACACTGGGCCCCTGGACCGGGAACGAAGGCCAAACTCTAATCAGGAAAGGGGTAAATACCTGATCCTTCCTAAAAATGTTCAAAGTTCACAAACTGAACCAGATTATGGCCCCCACGAGGGTGACCCCAGTAGCCACCCTGCTGTTCGTGGTGGTTATTTGGAGTCGGAACCTAGCAAAACTGGTGCCTACACGACGAGTGTACCATTTAGTTCAGATCAGAACCAATCTCTGCGAAACGGTCGTTCCCAGACCAAGGGCCCAACATCAAGGGATGGTACTCACTACACAGACCACAACGATAACAAAGCCTCACCTCCAAAACACATTGCTAAAACAGCCCATGTAAGGGATAGATCTAAAGATAGGAGAGGGAGTGGTTACCGTAGCAATGAATCCCTTCATTACACTGACCAAACCAGTCGCAAAAGAGATAGATCAAGGGATAGGACCAGGGCTGTCCCCCAACATCAAAGTGACCCCAAAACCCCACAATATCATGAAAAGTCAAGTCATGCACGGGGGAAATCGAGGGAGCGAAGTAAGAGCAGGGACACGCTCATCCTCGAAGATGAGTGCAAACGGCCAGAGACGTGGCATCCACGCCAAAGTCGCAGGGAGGCTTACGAATCTGACCAGAGATTAAACTCCGGGCGGAGCTACACTCAGTTGGACGAGGTGAATCTTTATGCCAGCTCCATCCCCTTAGATGTCTTCATAGTTGAAATAGATTGTCTGTGTTACCAAACTCTTGAACTCGTCTGTCATATTATATCGGTATTGTTTGGTTTGTGCAACCCCCCCAATCTATGGCAGTGGATAATTTCTAGCTAACTCTACTTTCCCTGTAACTTCAATCAATCTAGATAAACCACTCTGAACAGACCTTTTCCTTTGACTAAGCTGGACCTAAGCTTACATGCCGCACCCCCCCACCCCACTTCCGTACCCATCCCACTCCCATTCCTGCAGTATCTCTCTTTTCCAGCACCGCCATATATATACATATATCCACTGTCATTCCGCAGCACCACCACCACCACTGTTTTCATTTTTCCACTGTCAATGTTTTCTTGTTTCTCTATATCTCTTGCAAGCCAATTTCATTTCTCCCATTTTTATGACTTATATTTTTGCATATAAATCATTGAGTCAGAATTTTGGGGGTAGCATGATGACATTTTTTTTTGTATTGCATCTGCAACTTTTGGCATATTTTGTATTGTAATTCATATATTGAATGGACATGGATTGCTGATACTTGCTTTAGGAATGCCTTGGTTCTTTATATTTGCATTACCAATTGCATGCCATTAGGGGGATCGTAGACAATACAGCAAGCATCAAAATCATCTCAACTTATTCATCATCATCATCATCATTTTTTTTTTTTTAATATTAACCAAATTTACTTGTCACGTTTGGCTTCCGATTTTGAATTAATATATTTAAGCATGGTTGTTTATTATTGCATGATTTTTCTTGAGATTATTTCATAGTACTTTTTTTCTTAGGTTACGAGCTTTTCATATTTTCATTTCTCTCCCATCCCTTCCATTCCTGCCACCCCAGGGTACGACCAGCTCTCGACACGAACGGCTAGACTCAGAGGACAGTGTCTCATCTGCCCAACCTCTCCTTAGCCCAGGTAAAGGCCAACTTCCCTTGCCCCAGGGACACCGAAGACGTCAGTCAAGCATTTGCCCAAAATTAATGATTGATAATCAGGGATGATGACTTGCATTTATCAGAAACAAACCAAACATACAAAAGAGACAGCTGGTTGAATAGGGTACCCCCTGCCCCAGATGTTTTGTCCCCAACCATAAATTTGACCCTTAAAGTGGCCACGACACAGCACATAACAAAAAATTAATATGTGACAGAGAAAAAAAAACACCTCTTGGTCCAACTTCATATCTCCTTCTCTTCCTCAAAAATAAATAAGAAGAATATAAATATTTTTTTTTATTATTTTTTTTTTATGGGCTTAGTTAACCTCGAAAAATAATGCAAGTGTTGTAAAGCCTGTTGTTGTTGTTTACAGACCAGGATGATCATCCACATCACACAGTACAGTACCAATACAGCATCTGCTACATTTGTGCACAGCTGCCAAAAATTATTTTAAAAATTAAAAAACACAAAGGAAGGAGATATGAAGATGAGAGGTTTTTTTTATTTTTTATCTGATCAAACTCTTCAAAAGGTCTGAAGTCTTCTGGTTCCCTGGGCAAGAGTTTGTTTATGTTACAAGCAAGAGAACAGCAATTTAAAGTGAAAGGAAAACGTGCAAATCTCAGCCGCATTTAGGGTATAATAATTTCACCCCAATTGAGAAAAATGATCTAATAATTACAGATAGCCTTTGGTTTAAGTTTTAAAAAAAAAACAGCTTTCTTTAAACTAATCATCAAGTTGCAACTTATTTTGTTTCCAACAATGTCGGCATTCAACATGCATAATTGAAACACCGCAAGAAGTATATCGATCCATATTTTACAAAGACTTAAAACAACATAACAATGATGATATCTCTTTATAAATCCACATAACAAGAACGATAAATAATCAAAGTTTTTAGTTTATTTTTTTTAGTTGCTTTTGTTTTAATTTTATTTTGTTTTCTTGCTGTTTGTTTATATCTAATGCAGTGTATATTCCCATATATATTAGATACATGTATATAATATATACATAATATAATATAATATATATATATATATACATATATATAATATAATATTACATATATATATATATATAAATATTATACTGACATTTATACAATTAGCTTAAAATAATTTTGT
>JAODFY010048285.1:0-12455 GCA_027580055.1 Paracaudina chilensis | reverse complement strand
TTTCATGGAGTGGAATAGAGCGGATTTTGCATGCAATCAACGAGCAATTGACCAATCAAATGACCAGAATACAATTATGTGTTGTATAAATAACGATTATTATGTATTGTTATGTATAACGATATGCAGTGGCATTGCAAGAAATGTTCAGCTTGAGAGGCAAGTAGGGGTGAGAACTCTTTAATCTTGGCAAAGAGATGGCTCAGAATCACCAGAAATTTCCATCTTCCTTTTTTTTACCAATAAGGGAGAACAAAACAGTACAAGAATGAATCACACCCATAATTTTATTATCTAACAATAAGGGAAGTAAATCACGCACACCTGACACACCACTTGCTATTAAGTTTGTTTTTTGGAAAGAGACACAAAAAAAAAACCTTACAAATGAAGCGATGCTGTTTTATTTAAATGGTTTCTAATGCACAGCACAAACAAGTGAAAATATCCCCGAGCAGCTCTCTGGCTGTAAGTCTCTCGTCTAAACATCCTACAGCTAACAAAGACCTTAAATGGTAGAGAGAAAAAGTGCATTGACACACGCAAATATTAGATGACCAGAAACTTGCATAAATTATTAATTTATCTGCATGGTTAAGCTTCTTGTAAAAATCCCTATTACATAAAGGCCATTGCACTAATATTGAAGGGGAAAAGTACCAATTATTTTTTTTTTAATTATATTGTATGACTGAAGTGTAATGTATATAAGCTGACCTCTTTCACAAAAGTCTTTTAGATTCATAATGCAATATCTTGACAAACAGGAATATTCAAATAAATGGCAGCAAAAGGGATCAATAAAATATGAAATGTAAAATCAAAAACCGTTGATTGTCTTTCTGGGTAATTATAAACATGCAGCTCGCAAGATTTATTTTGGCCTAAACATATTTGTACATTTCTGTGTCATCTCTTGCACTTTTAATCATTGTTAGCTTTTGTGTTATTCAATCACATTCAACAGAATCAATAGGTGGTTCACTGCACTCTTTCCAGACTAATCAAGCAAATGAGAATTACAAACAGTTCAGATCACCTCCTGTTTTGAATGTGAAATGGAAAGTGGGCCAAAATAGCACATATAATACAAACCACAAAATGGATAAAAAGTTCTAAATTTTTAGCAGAATACAACATTAACTTTGAAATGTCTGGCAATGCCAATGTTTGTGTTCCTTTACAACAAATGTCTGTCTCCACCAAAATGCTTTTAGCCTAAACCACCAAGAACAGTTTTTCTTTCTTTGAACCTCTTTTTATTACATATTACCAAGAAAGCTAGTTTGTTGGTTTTGTTGGATTGTTCTAAATATGTACCCAACCTGCATGAGAGTAAAAAAGAAACGGTTTGAATCTTCTTAAAAAGAGGATTCATAGGCTGCTGAAAACGTCTTCCAAATGAATTAAGGAAGAGTTACTAGGAACAAAGGTTCTGCTAAAATTTAGGGAATTTTTGCCAGATACCTAAACCAAATATATACCTCAAATATCTTATGCGATGAAAATATTGTGCCAATCCACCATAGTGTACTTGCTAGATGGATTTCAAAACAAAAACTATTCAAAGGAACAACAAACAGGATATGACCTTTGACCCGAAATTCCTGAACACCCCAATAGGGCGCACTATGCAAGAGTCTTTATGACTTATTTTCAACGATGTACAATATTATCTGTAGGAGAAGGCCTTTTAGTCTTTTCAGATGGCCTATTATGACCTTAAATGAACTTTGACCTAATATTTTGTAAGCTCTAAATGGCCCATCACCCAATGATCATTTGTGGACAGATGGATTGATACATAGCAGGATGGAGCATGATCACCAAAGTTCACCCAGATATAGCTGAAAGCTTAAACAGCTGTGGATGTACCAGTCCAGAAGACTTTGAAAGCTAATGCATTACAATGCCTATTCAGACAATGCATTTTTCCTAGACTTGAATTACATGAAAAATTGTGGATCAAACAAACCCTGGTGAGATGTACAGTATATGACAGATCAATATTTCCTGTGAACATTTTTGACTGCCTGGTGCCTGCTTCGATCAGCATCGGGATGCGTAATAGTAAATTGACCCCTGGAGGCTCCGTGCATACAGCAGACAAATAATGGAAGAAAACCTAGAGACAACTCATGTGTTTAATTAAAGGTTGTGGCCCTAAGGAGAATACAATCAAGTTTATTTCAGCCGGTTTGTTACCATCATGGGTTAAGACATTAATGTAATCTTGACAGGCCACTAACTTGATCTTTACCCACGATGACACATTTGTGTCTTAAACTTGATCCAACTCAGCTGCAAGCTTTTAATATTTAAAAAAAGTACACATCAATTACATTTAATCAAGAAAACCAAGAGGTTTTGTGATTCCTTGCTGTCTCAAATTTGAAATTCTGATAATTAAAAAACATTTAACTCCTTCCTGTCAAGAAATTTCCACACTGTGAGAAAGCCATATGCAATAATGATATGAGTGACCTAAATACCAACAATGATAGAGTTTCATCCACGTTTCTCCATTAGAGTGTTTTTTAGAATGAACTGACTTCCTATGAAATCAATAGGGTTCATCTACTCAATAGGAGTAATCTACATACCAACTATGAGTTTCATATCTATAGAATCAGCCGAGCCGATTACAAGGTTTTCAGAAATTGACCCCTATTGACCTAATATGACCTTTGACCTCTATCAAAATCAATAGGGATCATCTACTCAATATGGATAATATACCAAGTAAAATATTTATTCAACTTGTGATTGCTGAGATAACGTGGTTACAAGGTTTTCAATGTTTGACCCCTATTGACCTCATATGACCTCATATGACCTTTGACCTCTTTCAAAATCAATAGGGATCATCTACACAATATGGGTAACATATGTACCAAACAAGATATTAATCGAACTTGGGACTGCTGAGATAACGAGGTTATAAGCAATATTCTGATAAAAGCACTCTCTTTTCTAGAGTTTATCTAATACAGTAATAACATGGAACAGACCTTAAAGGCGCCTAAACCATTTCAAGGATAATTACAAA
The DNA here is from genome assembly GCA_027580055.1 of Paracaudina chilensis. Taxonomy (NCBI): domain Eukaryota; kingdom Metazoa; phylum Echinodermata; class Holothuroidea; order Molpadida; family Caudinidae; genus Paracaudina; species Paracaudina chilensis. Next base: position 9,406 of record JAODFY010048285.1, on the reverse strand, counting down.
CGTTTTTGAGAGATATGGAACATTCAATACTTTATGGTTGAAATTTTTTGTTGTGCTCAAGTCACAAGAAGTTATTTTTGTTGTATTTTCTGACCTCGAAAGCTAGTAATTAAGTTTTGAAACTATAGGTAGAGTGCTCTAATTTGGTATTGTAGCTTACGGTCTTCCCACATTTCATGAGTCAGTACATAGTACATACTCAAATTAAATGTATCTCCTTAGTTTGTCTGTTTGGGTCACCCAGCATAGGCATTTTAGACAGTCAAAAATGTTTTTCATTAATTTTGGGGTGATCGACCCAGCAGTGCCAACATGAGTGGTGACATTAATCCCATATTTCATAGGTGTTTTTCTATGGTTGTACGTCTTTGTACCCATATTAGCAATTGTTAGCTCACCAATGCATTAATGTCATGGGCAAATCTAATAACACCAAATTCATTGATGATTAATAAGATGTTTAGTGCTTTGTAAAATGTATGTTACCATTATTTTGTACAAATATGGAAAGAATCATGCATCCAATTAATTGACATTTTAATATTATTACAATTAGGTACTGCTTGTACATGAATACTCATGAGACCTGTACCAAAAACAGTATAATCTGCTATACCCATGACCCCTCATATTTTACCACATATGATATGAATCTGACAGGCCTGCCCTACCTTAGTATTGGTGTTTATAACAGCTAGTACATGTCACACGCACACATACACACAAGTGGGTTTACATTTAGTCCAATTAAGGACCCCATTGTCATTTCCTTTGTCCTAATCTTGACAATATTCCAACCATTGTTGTCAAGTCCGAGGACCTTTTGTTCCTATGGAATTCTTCTTCCGAGGACCTGAAATTCCTTTGTTCAAGTGCTCGGACCTGCTGCAAAACACATCCATACCAACTTGACAGCAAATGTTATGATAGATTCTGATAACCGAATCACATCACTGGAACCGTTATTTCCCTACACACATGGTCTTCCTGTCCTAAATTTCCAATTGGCAAATAAAAATGACAACTGTTTTTTAGTTCTCTCTCACCCAGTAAGCATGAACAGTGCTCGGGCAATGACCTGCTCTACCCTTCCCCACCCCCATTTATGCCTCAACAGATAAACAGCACGAGAAAGCAGCAGAATTTCACACTCTTGACAAGAGAAGCACTCACAGGGGTATACTCTCCGATTTCATCAAAACTAATAATTATATCGGAAGCCAGTAGGAGACAACTCAAGTACTAATAATTGTGCCATCACTGAATTATTAAAACAACGCCACAAGAAAAACACGGCCAATGATGTGGAATTATGCATGTACCGAGGCCGCATTTTAACTAACAAAGCAGTATGGCTTTCCCCCCTTTTTTTTTTTATAAGGCATATAAACTGTATTGTATTCAACAAAGTACAGGTTTGTTGAGGCCAGCCTATTAGTTTAGATAACAACAGGAGCTCACTAAGTCAGCTTTAAATGGATTTACATTTTAAAATATCTGGGAGAAAAGAGCTTGACCTTCTGATATAAATTAGGTCAACCGAGCAGGAAAGCTGTAAAATGAGATGACTAAAGTCTTGAATCATAGTTGTGAAAACAACGGCTCCCATTTGATTGGGTGAAAAATCCTCTCCAGTGAAATTTAAACTTTCTGTTACTTTAATAGAGAGGAGCTTGAATAGATAAAAGCCTATCAATATTCAAATGCTTAATCTGTCTAGTGTCTAACTTTATATATTAATATAATGCATTGTTAATTCCCCCAGGGGCTGAATCTTTATATTTGTAATTCAGTATGAGAAATTGAGAACTTTACCAATAAAGAACTTTATTTTCATTTCAAACGAGAATGATTTATACAAGACACGGAGATATCTAACAAGCATTTGCTCAAAATGTAAACAGGTCAGAAATGTAAATAGCTGCCAAAGCAGAATCTTTCAGGAGGTTTGAAAGACTTTTTTTAGGGAATTTACCATTTGTTTATTGGCATTAAAATCATCTATATTGGTGCTATAATTACCTGACTACAACAGTGAAATTTCATCCTTAAATTGTACCACTGAGTCATATATACTATGTATTTATTGATCTATTGATAACACATTATGCAAGCACAGATATAACATATTGATCTATTGACAGCACGATACATGCAAGTGCTAATTGCCCAGGGAGATTCTACAAATGGTGTGAGAATGTGAGAGATGCTTTTTTATCCATATACGGGTAGCATAAATATTTAATTTTTTTCACACATAGTAGCAGGTCATTCACAAAGGCAGATCTGGTGTTTCATGAGAATTTTGTGAAAAACTGGTAAAAATTTTCTGGTAATGTGTGATACATGTATTATTCATTTCTCCTATCTCATTACTTGATATACAGTGTAATCTTACTTTGCTTTGTCACTTACGTTTCCAGATTCAATGTTAGCTTTACAGAATGTAAGCCTATGTCTTATCCACAATGGTTCATGAATACATTGATGGGGGCAGTTGGCATCCGCTCATTTTCATTCACCAGATACGTTTGACATTTTCTTGATTCATTACATATTACCAGATACGTTTGAACTTTACATAAACAATGACGTTTAATGAACATCAATCAAAATAAAATAATGTGTAACAATGATGACAAATTTTTACATGCATCGCATGCAAGACCTTTCCATTTTTCCTATTCGAACAACGAAATAGTCATCATATTATAAACTTTGGTGCAACATCATCCACCATGCATTGGTGTCAGCAAGGAAAATCATAGAGAAAAAATAAATTGTGCACCTACAATAAACATTTAGGCCTATACCCATAACATCATTACTGCTTCACGAGCAGAACTATACTTTTTTAGATCTGTCATTTATATCTACATCGTTGCAGTATTGTATGTATTAGCTACCAAAACAAAACTATGTAGGAAGACAACCATAACCAACCCCAGTGATGTATTGCAATAAGTGGGGCAGCCAGGAGGGGTGCCATTTTATAGCCAATAGGGACAAACTGATAAATGTTTGTTGAATGTACACTTTGCAAAGTGTACATTCAACCATTTTGCAACTAACTAAGCTTGATCCATTACATGAACAGCTACAGCTTTAGATGCTTCTTATAGACCACTCCCCCATGATGGCAATGCTAAGGTGACAGCCATTGGCTATTCATCGCAGAATTATTTCTGCAATATCAGAGAATGGGGCCAAATGTCAGATTATTACCGACATCTATGGTATTTGAGCTGGAAAAATATAATACATCTGGACAGACTTGGTTTGGTGTTCATTGGTATCACTGCTGAGCAATTCTCCCAAAATTACCCAAAACTCCCTGGTTTTTACACACACTTCATTTCATGTTTACAGGCTATTCTGAGCAATTTAGGCCCCGCCCACTCATGAATGTTAATTAGATGAAATGTCATTGTCATGTGACAATGTACCACTCGTCATCTTAAAGCACCACACCAGGAATGAAGCAGACCAGACACACCCCACTCATTAATATTCATGTCATGGACAACCAAAACAATAGAGCACATCTACTCATCATGGGGCATCTACCTTTAACATTTGACATTGATCCAACATGTCATCGTTGAGATGTCGTGTTTAGGAACATTCCTTTACACACATACAAACACAGGTGTACATTACATTTAGTGCATTAGGAATTCATTGAAATTTCATTTATCCTAACCTAATAGAACCTAACCTTGACAATACCCTAACCTTTGTTTGTCTTCAGAGGACTTGAAAATCCCATTGCATTTCTTCCAAGGACTTTCTTTTTTAAGTCCTCAGACTTAACTATCCTACATGTCCACACACATGACAACTTGATCGCATAGGTAACTTGACCTTTGGCATCATAACATCATAACTAATAAAAGATTTACACGTAAATGGTGCTCTCGTTGTCATTTTTAAATGAAATTTAACCTGTCAAAATATTGATTTTTCATTGCCAATATTTTTATTTTGGACAATGATTGTCTGTGGGACAAGTGGAGGGGGGGGGGGCAAGGCGATAATTTGAAAAGCCACCAACCCCCACATAGCATTTGAAAATCATGCCTCTGGATACAGTTAAACCACAACTAGATCCTACTTGATGTTCTAATCTTTCTGTTTGTAACTCTTTGAATCACAAAAGCTCTTGTACTGCCATTTTGTTCACTCACAAAATCCTATGGGAAGTCCATATGATATGACATTTGGAATTGCTAATTAATATTTATTAAATGTTTGTGTTACAAAGTACTGCTGGACACTTGGGCAAGAATCATGGTGTGTTTCTTTTAATTTGATTGCCCTAACAGATGACCAGCTGACAACTGTTAAATCAATTTAGTCCCTGTCCTGTAGGAATTTTCCCTTAAATATTGTGATTCCATTTGATATCGTAAGAGCCAGATTAATATGCATTAGTGATAATTACATGTGTGACTTAAATGAAAATATAAATAAATAAACTGGCCTCATCAGTTGGTTTGGTCTTCTACATGGAGGAAGCATATCAAATTGCACTAATATAACTTTCTGGAACCTCCAGAGCAAAATGTAAATGTACAGCCTTGAACTTGTATGACCTTCAGTGCATCAATCAACACAACAGGAATCCACTGCTCAGCAAGCAAAAACATGCTCAGAATTAAATGCCAAATGAAGTCCATACGCTCTAGTATGTAAGCCGAGAATTTGTACATAACATGCATGATGATCAGAATGAACCATAAACCCCTTACCCTCTAATATCAGTGCCAAGAATTTGTTCATATGTGCTTGATGATAATTATATGTGTATACAGTGTAGGTAAAATAACCTTCTTATATGGTCTAGTATTTATAGCAAAAATTTGAACATGCATGGTGATAAAAATGAACTGTGTTGTATGCCACATAAACCCCTTACCCTTAAAATTGGTGCCAAGAATTTGTTCAGATGTGCTTGATGATTATTATGTGTGTATACATTGTAGGTCAAATAACTTTTTTTTACGCTCTAGTATTTACAGCAAGAATTTTGCAGACATGCATGGTGATAAAAATCAAAATGACATGCCCCAAAAATCCATACGGTTTATTTATACCAAGAATTTGTGCTTATACAGTATACTGTATGCTCTAGTATTTATACCAAGTATTTGGCAGATCTGTGCTTTACACTGTATACTGTATGCTCTAGTATTTATACCAAGTATTCAGCAAATGTGCTTATATAGTATACTGTATGCTCTAGTATTTATACCAAGTATTTCAAAAATTTCAAATTAAAAAAATGAAATTCTGGCATTTTGAATATGGATTAATGATATCAAATGAGTTCCTAACATATGGTGAGCATATTACCCAAATATCATCCAAAATATTGTTAACTTTCTGAGATATTGCAAAAAATATGCATAAATTCAAATCAAATTAATATTATCTTGATCTTTGTATGATACATTAAATTAAACACAAGAAATGTACCTTTGTAGGTGCACTCATGAGAGAAATGGGGAACAAAAACAAAGAAGTACATTACACTGCTGCTACTGGGGGTTTGATGACACCACAATTTTACAATCTTTGTGGGCACAAAATGGCAGTGCCCTTCTCTGATTTTCAAACATGTATAACTCTGGATGGAAACAATATTTTTTTTATAAAAATTTGGGAAGATGTCTAACATATACACATCTGATTCATATTTGATGAAGACACTTTCAGACTTTCATTCTCCTTTTATCATGTTCATGTAAAATGCATAACACACCAGTAAATATTTACAGGAGGTAATTTATAGATATACCGTCTAAAAATAGGCTGTTGATATTTCATGCTATCTTATCTTATATTTGCACACCCTGATAATGCCAAAATTAAATATGTGTGAATTTATCCCACTCATTCTCTATCAGCTCTCATCACTCTGTAGCTTATTTTGAAGTTATAGATTGCCTTTGTATATGTTCAATTAATAATACACAGTATGATGTGTAGAGCAAGCACACACACAGACCCATGCTTAACCTGAGGCACCTCCAGGCATATATACGGATGCTACAGCAGATTTGTTAATGACATGCATGTTTAACCCGCAATGTAAAGGGTGATATATGCAGTGCTATAGAGCAGCCAGGGTAGTCAATGCAGTTGCCACATTATTGGGCTATAGTGCTGTCGTTTCATACATCATAAGAAATATAGATGTTTATCAGCTTACAAAACAATGTCACTGAATGAAGTTGTCAATATATGATGTACATGTAGAAACAGTCAGAATTGTTTCTAAATATATACTGTACAAAACAAGCACTGTCTAGATCTGTTGTTCTCCCTCCAGAGATTTTGATGTCTGTGAATATATATATTGTTTTGGTCATTTTGAATTTGGGAAAGCGGAGGACTATAATGGTGGCAGTGCTATTAAAGCAAGGGGGATATCATTAGTGTAAACTTATTATAGTTATGAACTCATGGTTGTTGTATTGCATTAAATTACCAATGGATAAAAACATGTCTGAACACTAGGTCATATAAGGTTATATACAGATGAGGCCTTTGCATTTGTCATGCTGATTGGTCTTGTACTAGCTGTTCAAAAGAGTAATGCAGTGATGGATCACTGCTAGATTAAAAACCTGCCACAGCAATGGCACAAATAGGGTTGGACAATCCATACCAAACAATCTTGGAGACTTAAGTTAATTTATACATCGGTCTGCAGACGTAATTTGCCACGGAATCACAGAATTTTGAATTTAGCACAGGAAATCACAGAATTTTCAAAATCAAAAGAATTGTTTTGGGAGTAGGGAGGAAGCAGGGCTACTTCAACTTTTGCCAATTTTTTTTTAAATTGACTAGTAATGAATAGTATTTTCAGGAAAAACACAGAAAACGTAATTGTCTCAAAAGCATTAAAAACAATGAACAAAGCTAGCCTAGGCCTAGCCTAGGCCTAGCCTAAGTACGGCTCATTTGACACTTGCATGCCCGATCATTATACTACAGTACTCTGTCAATACCGAATCACAATGTGCTGCAGTGCATCATGCAATAACATTATGTACCTTTGGTACTGCAGTAGTGCCATGCGGTAGGCTACTCTGCAGTTATGTTTAGCTGCCAAATTCAAGTTGTTTTGAGATTTGATTATGCAGGTACTGAAATGAAATACTAGTCATGTCCAACTGTGGTAAAAGTTGTAATTTAACTTACTGTCTAGGCCTATATATGAACAATACTTTGAATAATAATCAGAACCATTGTTTTCTGCCATCCCATGTCAATTATTTGTAACCCTGATTGTAGTAGATGCTCGGTGTAGGTTGGTTAGGCCGTACTAGCCTAGTAGGCCTATATTGCTAACATTAGGGTAACATTACAGCAGGTGCATGCTATATTGGGTGTTTACTGTGTAATTTGCTATGCCGTGAAATATATATGACACAAACACTCCATAGCAAAGTTACAAAATACAGTACTCAGTAAATTCAGTACTCAGTAAATTCTTTACTATGCTGTTTATAAAGAAATGAATTTTCCCAATTCGTTGACTTTGACAACAGAAACAGTAATTTTTATGGCCTAGGCTGTTATTGACAAATGGAAAGGTTTTAGCTACAAAGGTGCATGTGCAGGCGTTTAAGAACTTAATTATTGACAAGCTTAACAGTGTTTCTATGCAGAAATCTTTCCCATGGAACGGCCACTGTGATCGAGAGTGTAAATCTTCAGTACAGTGTATATGACATTGCAGTAGCCACCCAGAAAAAAAAATTATGGTCTCAAGGTTCCAATGTATGGATGATTTTTTGATATTAATATTTCAAGGGTCAAGCAATTATGAAATAATTTTCAAGGTACTGTACATCTTCAGTGCCTATGACATGTCTCAATGATTGCTTCACATCCAATGCAAATTGACAAACAATTGCTTTGCTGTCTTACATGTAGATTGCATCAGAACTTTATTTCAAATGCAAAGAAAATTAACATGGCATATCAAACTTTAAATGTGCACATATAACCATTTACTAACCAATGACTAACTTAGACTCTTCACATGTTGTTTCTTTTAATACACGTACGCCACCTTAATATAAATTTAAGCATAATGCAAATATTCATATTGTATTAGTAGTGACATATATACAGCATGTTGCACCTTGCAATAACTGCGTCAATCTGTTACACTGAATAACAACTTTGATAACAAAGAATTACTATGTCCTTGAACCAACTGCGCTACCCTACATAAATATTGACATATATTCATAAACAGAAGTAGCAGTTAATGCCGGCTGTAATGTGCAACGAAGCCTGTAATTTGGAAAGAATTCTGGTTTGCTGATCATCCAGAAGTTTTTCAAAATGTAAATGAAATTTGACAAAATGTTAAAGGCACTTTGGATGCAACTCCCGCAAATAGTTTAATATGTTTTGGCTTGAAATATTGAGCCCTTTTAATGTGAATGCAGCAATTGCCTGCGGCTCCCTGTGCATAATTGCATACATTTGCTATTTATAATCCGAACCAATATATTGCCAAAGTAAGACTATATTGTATGTTAATTTCAAAGCGTCTTAAAATGACTTGTCTGCCTTAAAAATGTAATGGTGTTACCAGAATTTATTTGCTGGTAGGGGCTAGAAAAATTGACCAGAGAAATTAACCCTGTATACCTAATGGGTATGTCCCTGCTTTGACCATACCTAAGTTTTAAGGTTATATATGGCACAATTTGGCACACAGGCACTCTCAATATGCTATATTACTCTGGCTCCGAATGCAGAAGCACATCTTATGCAATCTGTGAGTGAAAGAGTTGATTTGCATTTAAGGGACAAATCAGAATCAATCAATGCCTAATGATTGTTTGAGTCAGATCTTGGGGTCTTCATTTTCTCTGTGAGTTCACATAATCACGTTTAATACAATTCTTCACCAAACATAGCTATTACTGCGTCTGACCACAAGTACGGGAGCATTCACATAACGTCCATACTCCTTTGTCAGCACATCATGAGGGCCTTGATCCTCTGCACATTCACACTTGATCTCCCCATGTGCGGTGAGATCCTTCTCAAGAGGGAGATCACTATTATGGGGTCTGACTACAAGTGTGACCGGACGACATCCCCCCAGGACAATTCCCCACAGACATTTCCCACCTGGGCATTCCCCCCCCCCCAGATAGTTATATTGGGTTAGGGTGGGAGGGAAGAGGGGGGTAATGTCCGGGGGAATTGTCCGGGTGGGGAATTGCTATGGTGGGAGATGTCCTAGAACCGACTACAAGTATGCACATTATGCCCCCGATCCCCCTTGCATTCTCACGTGTGAAGCAGGTCTATGGTAAGCACAATTAGTACAATGTCATACTCGAGCAGAAAAGAAGATCTCATATGT
>JAODFY010048175.1:0-12456 GCA_027580055.1 Paracaudina chilensis | reverse complement strand
TTTTCTCGTCTCTGAAGAAGTGTAAAATAAGGCATCGATTCACCCCAGTACCTATCTCTGCAATACGGACTTTCCCTTCTCGACGAACCCATATCTAACATGGTGAAGTCGCGGCCCCTATAAAACATTATATAACATGGCGGAGGAGCTTATCTAACCCTTACATAAAAATAACTCAATGATTCCTTACCGAACATAGGATAGGCCCTACCCTACAATATACAGTCGTATTGTAGTTAGTAAATATTCTCGTTCCCCTCTTGATTTCCAATTGCTCTGTACAACCACGAACATGATAGTACAAGATGTGTGCTTTTAGCTTTTACCAAATATTAATATCAATTAAATTCTCACGATGAACCTGTTCATAATTTCAAAATGCAAAATATAATATGACATTTTTTCAACCAAAACAGTCAATGATTTAATATTTTTCTATCAGCACTTCGGCCTTACTTACAACCATACATATATTAAAAGGATTTAATTTATAATCGTTCACACTTTAGTTCTTAGCAATTTACCCGAAGAATAGTAACTATCCACGCATTTACCAGGTCAAATTCTTACATTACGTATAGTTACGTACGTTACGTAATTACACACGGAAATACGGTAAAATTGATTGCGTCAATATTTTCTTGACGGTATAACAAGAACCATGTAGCGTCGTACGATAAAATTGATTTAGCGCCACCATATTTTGGCCTTTAGCGTAATGTACATTGTTGAATCGGCGGCTGTATATGTCAGCTATAGCGACTGCTTGGTTGAAAGCCAATAAGTTAGTTCGTAGATACAATTTGCGCATGCTCGGTGATATATAGCCAAACAGAGTTTTGCAGGGTACACACCAATATTAGCTATGAGATGGATTAGATCCGCGAGAAAGTTAACCCTCGACATATAGTCCCTAAAGACGTTATATATATTTTTTTTGCAAAAAAGAAGATATCATGATGCTTCAAAAGGCATTTGAGATGTACCATATATATTGGACTAAAGATGCTGTGAAAATGGCGAAAATTGAAGGTGATTTAAACCATTAAATCCATGGTTTTCTTGATGATTTTGATGTTCCTCCACCAACGCAGTTTTGAGGGCGATGCAATGAGCGTAATATTCCTCCCCTCCTAGCAAAAAATGTAAACGTTGAAGGTATGTGCCATCATTGTTTTAAGATGTCAGCTTTCATATGAGGGGTAGCATAAACGAGCTGCGGTGATCTAACATGGTGTAACAGCCTTATGAAATATCAAATTTTAGTGTGTAAGTCAATGGAGCAATTAATTGTGGTCTGTACCCTGCACCATCAATTTCACCGTCGACGACACGCTGCTCCGTACCTATAACACAGCCTAAACAAAGGTATTGCAATATCTCTTCAGAATTCTACTATTTTTGTGATTTTTGGAAACATTTCGGACATAAGAACTCCTTTTAATTCTCCTTTACGGAATAATACTTGTGAGGTAACTTAACCTAACGATTTATTGGAATTTAAAAGAAAATTCCGTTAGCCCTAGACAAGTTTTTTTTTAAAACTATAAACACTATTAGAACTAGTTCCGCTATTTAAAAAACGAGGGCAAAAGTTCTTCTTTCCTCCACGAAATCTTGAGTCATTGGTTCCTCAAGAACTCATGGGGTGTCTTGACATTCCATGGGTGTACTTGGATGGATATAGGATCCGATTCCATCCCTTACATTTGTTTGCTTGTTTTATCGTTAACGCAAAGTAGTGTGTACACATATATTGTACTTGCGAGTCGTGTGCCGAAACTAAGAAAAATTCTCACAGATGAACCCGTGACCTCTATACGTGTAACGTCCATAGGCTATCTACGAACTAGAAACAGAAACGTGTTGTAACAGCCGTGCAGACCTGCGATGGTTTGCATTTTAATCGATTGTTGGAGACAGTTGGTAAGATTTTGTTTTGAAATAATTGAAGCACAATTTAAAGGAGATCAATATGCTATAGGGGTGAATACTGACTTGGAGATTATTCCCTTCATAAACCCATTTTAAATTGAGGTGTATAAGGTTGGGCTTATGCCTATATCCGTTAAGTGTTGCAGTGGGGGCTAGGTTTATCATATCCGTAGCAACGACGGAAATAGTGTGGTAGGCTCAATGTGTAGGCCTATAGCTTAATGTATGAAGCGTAGCGCATTGATTTAACCGTTTGGGATTTCCCTGTTAATTTGAGGCTTTTGTTGTAACACTATAAAGATATGTGATGATTGTATGTGCTGATTGTATGTGCTGTTTGTAATAATCTTTTCACTGATTTCTTTGCAGTGAACCGTTAATCGTTAAACGTAACTCAGACGTAAGTCGTTGAATTAAACGAGTTCTCAAAGACCAATATCGACTTCATTTGTCTCATTATTTATGTATATTAAGCTTACATAAAGGTAATTATTTGTGTAGTATGTCTACAAGCCATATGGGGTCTGCTTGATGCACAGATGTTGATACGTGCCATCACGGAGTTACCTTCCAAGTCTCCACATAATGCAGGTCATCGAAAGCAATCGTGCCGTCTTCGTTCTTTGGCCAGATTACTTCATCGCCTCTGTACTGATAAAAAACGTAGGAAAGATGAAAAGAACTTGTATAAATTCTGGACGAACTTAAGAAGCCATATATAATATAAAAATAGGATCAGAACGTTTTTTTTTAAACAACTTTATTATTTTTATATAAATTTTTATTATTATTATTTTTTATGGAAATTTACAATAATGAGTGATATGTTCGAGACCCATAGGTTTAAATATACCACACTCCATTAATTTGTGTGTACGGGTGATGACGTCCGTTTTTATTTAAGAGCAAAGATTATTGAAATGCAAATATTTCCTAGCCTTCCTCTACCCCAACTATCTGTCTCTCAAAGCATGATGCAACCGTTCTTGCTGTGTAATATGTTTGTACGTACCTCTGTAGCCATGGGTGTGTGCATCAATAATAAATCAACATATTCCAGCTGAAGTGCTTCTAGACTCAATCTGATACCGTGTTCCACTTTATGCGGACGGTAGAAGTTTCTGAACAGCTGTAAAGAACAAGGCATTTGATTTAAACTGAAAAGCTAAAAACGGTAGCTCCTATTATACAGTGTTCCTTGCGATGTTAATCGTTCCAGAATAAAAGTGGATGCGCTCGAAGCTAAACTAGACAAAAGTAACATTTCAATAACGTACCGGAACAAAGATACCGTTACAAAGATATCATCCAAGTTCAAGTCTCAGACCTCAAAGGTTCGAACACAATTGGATCAACTTACTTTTCCCCGTCTCGGTAGAGAACATAAGGAACACCAAGACATATTATCTCAAAGGTAGACAATATAGTACCTACCTTCGTCGTGATGAAGATATCTTCCCTTTTAACCACACCATCTTGGAACAATTCTTTCAAGGACTCGCCTATTTCTTTCTCGTTGTTGTAAATGTAAGCACAGTCGAGATGGCGATAGCCGGTACCGACTGCAGATTTTGTCGCTCCCCTCGGCTCCTCTAGTCCTGTAAGCTTTAAAGAAGAAACATTTCCGTTCCTCTGCTCCGTTGCTGATTAATATGTTCGGTAACCAGAAAATATATTAACCAAGGACATTGGCGTATGGTTTCCACCCCTTCTGGGTGGGGAAAGTTTGTCACAAAATAACGATTTTGTACCCCATGTAGAAGCAATACATTGGGGCGTACATGGGAGCACCCAGAAAATATCTGACCAATATTCCACACAAATGGCCTACAAAGAGAAGGCTATAGAGACCACCATAGGCATACAAAGACCAACAGAGGCATATACAGGCTAACTAAACTTACAAAAATGCATGGTGGTTTTCTTTCTACCACAATAAGAGAGAAAAAACTGCCGGTGATGCATTATTTTCAATCATGATATAACTTGATGACATTTTTACAGAAAATATGCAGTGCAAGTGATGATCATTGTAGTTCAAACATATGGAAAACATTCGCCAAATATATATAACATTTTAAATTATTTTTTGGGGTGGAGGGGGAGTGGGTGGTGCAAGTTGCAGGAATAAGGACAATACTTTCGATTGAAAGTACGGATGTTCACACAATAGGTGAGGCTATGCCTCCTTTCCAATATCATAATAATTTCTTACTATTATGAGAAAATAATATTCGGCCACATAGGGCCGTTTTAGTCCAAATATTTACCTTTCGTGTCAGTTATGGTATGTTACTTTATGCATGTAACGGTAAAAGAATGATGGATGAACCATGTATATATTATATGCTGGTATAACCATATGCTTATTTTCAATTTGATGCATGGCTGATATAAAATGTAATGGTATAATTGAATATAATGCAATACAATACAATGGCAAATTGAAGGTAAAAAGAATCTATGCAGTCATGCTGTATGGGTGTAGGCCTATGTAATGTGTGCGTGACACCTTGTAAGTATACTGAGACGAACGACTATAAATCTTATACTTGGTATGGCGCTTCATCATAATAAAAAAAACATTTGTTGTTGTACTGTACGTTATTATCTGTGTCCTTGTACCGTGTACGAAAACAATTCTGTTCCCCTCACGGTCGAATCGCTCCGCATTGTAATAGAGCGCAATCCGTTTAAACCCCTTTTAATTTTGGTGGAGGTTAAGAGTCATCTGAGGTCAACATATGCAAAACTTTGTAAACACAGTAACAGCAGCGGATGTTAATCCCATCATACAAGATATACCCTAACCACTCTAAATGTCCTCTACTGTAGTTAAAGATATGCCTTGTATCATATGGTATATACATCCACAGTAACAACAGTGGATGTTTATATCCATAATAACAAGATACACCCTAGCCATTCTAACTAAATTGTCATGCACTGTAGCAACAGTAGTTACAGAGCTGATGATATATCTTGTATCATGTGATATAGGCATCAACAGTAACAACAGAGGATGTTTTTATCGCAAGATACATTATACACCCTAACCACTCTGATTAAATGCCATCCACCGTATTTAAAAGTATGCCTTGTACCATATAGTATATACATCAACAGTAACAACAGAGGATGTTTTATCGCAAGATACATTATACACCCTAACTACTCTAAATGCCATCCACCGTAGTTAAAGATATGCCTTGTATCATATGGTATATACATCCACCGTAACAACAGTGGGTGTTTATATCCATAATAACAAGATACACCCTAGCCATTCAAACTAAATTGTCATGCACTGTAGCAACAGTAGTGAAGATATGTCTTGTATCATATGGTATACCGGTAAACCTCCACAGTAACAACAGCGGATGTTTATATCACACGACACAAGATACACCATAACCACTCTTACCAAATGCCATCCACTGTAGTAACAATAGTGAAGATATTTCTTGTATCATAGGATATATGCATCCACAGTAACAGAAGTGGATGTTTATGTTTATCCCATCATACAAGATATAGCCTAACCACTCTAAATGCCTTCCACGTAGTTACAGTGGTGAAGAAATATCTTGTATCATAGGATATATGCATCCACAGTAACAACAGTGGATGTTCATATCACAATTAACAAGATAAACCCTAACCATTATAATTAAATTGCCATGCACTGTAGTTACAGTAGTAAAGATATGTCGTATTTATATCTCACGATATTAAGGTCGTTGAGATATTAATTTTGCAAATTATATTATGATTACGCTTTAATAATGCAATATTTATAAATATAAATTGATATAATAATGAATGATAAAATAAACATAATAAATTTATAGAAATATTTCTTACTTGATATGTTACCAGACCCAGCATGGGAATTTTATTCCCGTCCGAGAGAGTTGTATACATGTTCATCGCGTCTGCTTCTATATAAAGCCAAAATTAAAACCAGACATTGTAATCTTACGATATAACAGACCGTTTAATGATTTCAAGTGCGTATGGTCAGAGTGGAATCTTTGTTGAGATAAACAGGACAATTTTTAACAACAACAATTTTTGAATTGGATTTGTAAAAACAAGGAATAATTGCATTAAAATACTATCTACATTCATCAGTATACTCTACTGTTATGTTCGGGTAATATTTAATAAAGTCGTATATGTGAGAACGTTTGCTCTCAGTTGACCTGTGTGTCCATATCATTATCATCTCAATATATTTAACCCATTAATCTACTTAACTCCATATCCGTGAACTACAGCCCAGCATATTCTCACGTGTAGTGTTTTTCGATATATTCATCATAAATTTATGACGGTCGGAAAATGTTCGCTTACAATCAAACAACGTAAAACTAAATACTAGTGCGTGAACGTTTGTTTGCAATTCACATGTGACCTGCAATTACCATAACATGACGTGTAAACCATGAAACCAACTATCCGTGAACTACAGCCAGCACATTCTCACTTACAAAAAAACAAAAAAACAAAACAAAAACTTGTGTGAAAGTTTGTTCCCAGTTGACCCGCAACCCCATATATCATATCATTACGTATAATCACGGAAAGCTTTATTCGCCGTGGCGCAGACCCGGCAAAGAAGACGTTGGCTGGGTTGGGGGTCATGGGGGATATGCTCCCCAAATGATATTTTCGCCGAACTTGGCCTACAGTGTAGATATCATCTAATGAGTCGTTATATACATTTGAAGAATAACGTTTTGTTGCAAATTATGAATCTTTCATACATTGTCACACTATATATAGCCTACATTATGATGGGGTAAAATGATGACAAAATCGTTCAAAAAATAAATCCTGATCATTGCTTTAAGACATTAGTTACTGTAACGCGCATGCTCTTCTAATGAATGACACGCCTCCCCAAAATGACACGACATAATTGAATGTACATATTGACCATTGTCAGACATAAGAACAGTGATTTTGATGGTCGTCTTGATAATATTAAACAAATGACTGAACAACGAAGCAGTTTTCTAGCATATTTTTGGGCATATAACAGAGCCATTTTGATGGTTCTTTTGTATGACACAAGAGGAAACATTAAATTAAAATTATATTCAAATTCACCTGAAATGACTGCGTTCTTTGAAGAAAAATCTACAAGTTAAGCACCAAATTCAGGGTCTTCTTTGTTAAATGTGTTCCTCCAGTACGTCAATAAAACTTCCAACTTACAGGTATAAGCATTAATTAAGCAGAAAATTCACAACTATCCAGGCAAACTCTTGTGTAGCATTATCTTACTGTGTATGCATGGTCTAGTTAAGTGTATAGCAACTACAAATGTTTGTACCGCATGGTATCTCCATCTATACAACTAAGTTCCGAGTGGAGCTTTATGTCAATGCTTTATGCGGGCATCGCTTATTAACAGTAAGAATTTCCACCAACTCATATGGACCAAAGGTCAAGGTTGTTCCATCCCTAATTTACTCGTTACTTGAAGACATTTATATATCTGATTCAATTTTTTGTGCTTTTATTTAAAGCGATTAGGATAAAACGCGATTATAATAAATACACGCGATTAACCCAACATAAAATATGTGAGCGAATATTTTCCATTCCATTTCATCCACGAGAAATAAGATAAATCTACTTCACATTTAATATATGAGGGCGGTCGTTGCATTTAAATTGCAACTAAACTGTTAGCTATTAATAAATATCCTCACTACAGCTCGAACCATGGCACGGAGTGCAATTGTTATTAATATGTGGGCGATTTTATCGCTGTATATGACATTGGTTAACACTAAAATTGGTGAGTATTTTGCCCTTAAATTCATTAAAAGAACCTTTTGCATTTAACAAATTACTAATAATAAGATGATATGATAAGATGAGGACATTTTTTAACTTTGTAAAATATATTTTGGTATATGTTTATGGGTCGTGCTTTTTATATAACGTTTTTTGATAACTTATTGCGCGATACTGACAATTCCCTTTGTGTGATAGACGCAATTATAGGTTAATGTTTCATACTAAAATAGTTTAGTCTACTATGTTGTACCTATGTTGTGTTATGTAGCAATGTATTTCATTTTTTTACATCGGATATTAATTAATTTTGTACTTTAATATCGTACACAATACAGATGTAATTGGGCCCGTATTTCCCTCATTCTTAGAATGTAAAACTTTATAAATAACATTAAAATGCAATACGCGCATGACAGCGGTACATGGTAAGACAAGCCGACATAAAAATACGATAATGTGATAATTTCAACATTTTTACATTTAACATTCAAGTGCATTGGTATAACCTAGACCAGGGGTTCCCAACCCGTGGTACGCGTACCACCAGTGGTACATTTGGACTCTCGCTGGTACGCGGCGTGATTCATTTTTTTTTATTGTATTTGTTTCATTCTATTTGTTATCGGCAATTGTGCACTTATGTATTATTGATTCAATCAATTCATTCTCCCTCGTGTATCTCTCAAGCGGCTATTCACTGACAGCTGTTTGAAGTTCGGCCACTGTGCACTTATTCATCAAATCAAATCCCAAGATCTTGGGCTAAATCCCAATGAGTGACTACAGTGGTCTTATTGTTCGTTTTGCCTATACTATACGTGACCTCTACTTAACTCTGTGCACTGTAGTGTAGGGCTGTAGGCCGTGTGTGTAAAACTGTAAGTCGTGTCAGTACGCATTGGTACTCGGTGGCACCACGAACATTTGCAATGGTACCCCAGTAGAAAAAGGTTGGGAATCCCTGGCCTAGACAGTCCACAACAAGTTCACTTGAATCATAATTTTTAATAGTTTTTACATTTAACGTTTTGATACGACATTCATGAAGGAGACTGTTATTTTTTTTAAAGCGATTCAGCTCGAGAGGAGGGCACAGGCCAGGGGCACGTTTTCCACTTTACTCCAAAGCATGATAAGTGTCCTTTCCAACTTGTCCTTTTCTTGTCTGTCGCCTAGTTTGGTGCCCCTCTTGTTTTTAACTAATTCCGCCCCTAATCTTCAAGTACCACAATTCTTTTAGTACCACTACTGCTGGATGACTTTGTCCCTCGTTACCCGTGTATGCTGAACAAGTGTCCCGTGTTGATAAAATATGATACACACATACAAACATAATTATGCTACCTGTTTAAAGAGTTTAATACGAAATGTGTAAAAAATGTTTCAACTACTAACCATTTCGGGTAAATACTTTGATTTTTTACCCAACTGTTGTAGAGAGTAACATCCATGTGACTTAAAGCCATCCAATTCAAATGAAAGTCTTATCTCATCGCCCCGAAGGGGCAGATGAGATATTGTAGTTGTTTGTAGTTGTTTTTTTTTACTTTTCATGTGCTTTCAATACAATTCAACCTCATATTTTAGTAAGTCTACTACACAAAATGAAGGTTGTTTCGAATGCATTACTACGATGGGTTTTAAATTATCTTACAAACCGTTCGCAATTTGTCTGATGTTTTTTATTGTAGTACTGGGGCACCCCAGGGCACCGTGCTAGCACCATTCCTCTGCACTTTATACACTTCAAACATACGTTCAACAGACCCTAATTGTCCTCTCATTAAGTTTGCCGATGACAGTGCTCTGATTGGTTTGATTAGGAACGATGATGATAGTAGTAAATCACTGATTTTGTACCGTATGTATTGTCTGCGTAAATTGAACGCTTTTAACATAAATGAAGACATTTTCTCTATATTTTATAATTCCAATATTGGCAGTGTCTGGTCTTACTCTATTGTATCGTGGGTTGGCAACACGAATGAGACATCTAAGAAGATTATTGACGACATTATCAAGCGGGCGGGTCGGGTTATTAGGACGGGCTTACCAATAGTGGATCAAGTTTATGAAAGAAGGGTTCGTAAGAAACTTACCTCGGTGTTTGGTGATGTTAGCCATCCCCTGTATCACAAGTTCAATCATTCTATTATTCCACGTATTGGCAGAATGAGACCACCGAAGGCATACACCAATCGATACCCCATATCTTTTCTGGGGCAAGCAATTAGTATTTTTATCTCGTCGAGCAATCGTTAATTATTCTGTTTTGTTAATTTTTCATGTCTTACGTGTCTTCCTACCCTGCTTACTGTCTTTCAATGTTTCAAATGTTTTACTGTTCTTACTGTCTTATGTATTTTATCTGCAAGCATGTAATTCCCCATGCTGGATTCAATACAGTTTACCGTACCAAACTATACCATCTAGGCCCTATACATGTTTGCATCATTAGACTGAAATCGCTGGAACGATGCATTTTTGGATCAAGTGATTTGGGGGTAAAACTTGATTGTTTTCTTGCACTTATTATCCCCAGAGACTGCCATATATGCAAAAAGGTTTATTGATGCCAATATTCCATAAACAAATACCAAGATATGCAGTGTGGACTTTAGTAGACATATGTGATTAAAATATATTAATGGGAATGTAAAGAAGTGATTCCTCGATGAGGAAAATATTTAAAATATATTTTGTCTTAGGCCAATTAATTTTTTGCATTGCTTATTCGGGGATAACATATAAAAGGAAGCAAGAGAGACGAGGAATTTTTTTTTTTTTTTTTTTACTTGGCCATATATTGAAATTATTTGGTTTTGTAAAAGTTTTGCACACCTGTGAATTATCCAAATTTCTCTCAAAGTCACTTTAAAAACAGTGTTGGCTATGTGGCCTGTTTTTAGGCTATAGCATTAATGATATTCTTGGTCAACTTGTATGATGGTTAACTTCAAGGTAATCCAGTCCAGACATTTCAGCTGAATAATAATTTCAATAATTTATTTTTCTTTTTCTCAATATAATTACTTTGCAAGACTGCAAGGTAATTATATTGAGAAACTTTATGCAAATCTTAAACACACACACACATATAAATATATCTATAAGGAGCGCCGGCGCAATCGTGCTCCTTAAAAACGATCTTCGACAGCAGCTCATCGCGGTAATCACGGTTATGGCAATCACGGTTATCACATTTTAGCCTAATAATTAATAGGCTTAAAGCACTAGAAAACCACGACATGATCATTGTTCCATTGTGCTGTCCGTTAATATGCACAGGTCTACTATTCCTATTTTGGAGGTCATCAGGGGTAAATTGAGGTTAAATTACTAAACATTGTTTGTACGCTTTAATTTTATGGTCTAAAATTATCGGGAATTTGTGGAGACTGACATTGCTCATGATTTAGCGATGAGATCAGCAACTCCGTTTGAGGTCAATTGAGGTCAAATAACTAAACATTGTTTGATTCACATGAAACTTGGTACATATGGTCAACATTAAGGGCCGAAAATTGGGAAGGTGATTTGGAGGTCATCAGGGGTCGATTGAGGTAAAATTATTAAATATTGTTTTATTCACATGAAACTTGGTACATATGGTCAACATTTAGTGCCGAAAATTGTGATTGTCATTTGGAGGTCATCAGGGGTCAATTGAGGTTAAATTACTAACAACGCTTTAATTTTATGGTCTAAAATTATCGGGAATTTGTGGAGACTGACATTGCACATGATTTAGAGATGAGATCAGCAACTCCGTGGAATGCCCTCTTGTTCTAGATTATTTAAAAAATTTTATTAAAAAAAAATGTTTACAAAAGGATGGTTGATCGCAACATTAGCCTCTGCCTGTTATAAGCAAATTGTGACAAAATAATAGCCAATAATGGAAACTGTTGACAGGATTTTAGAGCCTTTCAAATATGTACTCGAAAGTCGAAACGAAAGTCGGTTTTCGAAACAACATCGCAAGATAAGTTTGTCAAGTTATAGACCATGAGATCTTCTTCTGTTACACAGAGAGAATCGAATAGTTCAACGACATTAACAACAAAATCGATACACTCATCATTTGGAGATTATTAATTAGTTGTTAACTTAGCTTTCTCGTTTTCCTTACCCGAATTTGTTTATGTAGGAGAACTAAAACTTGAGATTGGGTGGTTATTCGTATGTAGATTGTAAGCTCAGCGGTAGATTGAATTCGTTTATTTAAGAAGTTTACATCAATCATCTGGAATCACCCCTTCCCTATATGAGAAAAAAATCCAACTGTCCCCTATTTGTAACGTACTGCAGTTTTTGTCTTGTACATATTTTACGGAGATAACATATTGGAATATGATGAATTTTTAAAGGTAAATGTAAAAACTGAAATGAATACAAGGATAAGAGGAATAGTTAGAAAGTTGCAGAAGTTGTCGATGGGATAATGTAACTTGTTACATGGAGTAGGATTCGGTCACGTCCATAGAGCATAAAGTCCATTATGCACAGAAAGAAGTTTTATATTCTCTTGGTTTCATCAAATTGAAATATATATATATATTATATTATATAGAATATATAATGGGATGACGTTGCGACAACGATGTAATTAGTGAATGATATTGATCTATATATATATATATATATACAGGCCCGTCGGAAGGTATTTAAAAGTGGTACGGTATCAGGCACAAGTTACCATCTAAG
>JAODFY010048064.1:0-12461 GCA_027580055.1 Paracaudina chilensis | reverse complement strand
TGATCAAGGATCATGAATGAATGACCCTGTACCATGCATAATCCAAGCTCCCATAATTGTTTATTTTAGTAGATCAACGATCATGAATGACTGACCCTGTACCATGCATAATCCAAGCTCCCATAATTGTTTATTTTAGTTGATCAAGGATCATGAATGAATGACCCTGTACCATGCATAATCCAAGCTCCCATAATTGTTTATTTTAGTAGATCAAGGATCATGAATGAGTGACCATGTACCATGCATAACCCAAGCTCCCATAATTGTTTATTTTAGTAGATCAAGTATCATGGATGAATGACCCTGTACCATGCATAGCTCCCAGATATGATTGCAGATTAACAGTGGCTTCTCAACCAAGTGCTTCATATAACAATCCTACAAACATTGAACCCATTCCGCTCCCAGGACTGTCATTTAATCTCAAAGATTGTACCTATTTTATGATGGCAACTTTCTCAAAAGTCTGGGAGGATGGAAGCAACCTATGAATGTCACCACCCACAACAGACCAGCTCAGAATTAGGACCTTTGATTCAGAAATACCATTCAGACACTCTACTGACAGGCTATGCTCCCACTCAAATTGTGTGTGTGTGTTTTTTATATGTGTGGAAGGTGTGCTGTTGTAAGAAGATGCTGCAAATAATACACATGTGTGATGTAATGGTTGCTGGGGCTTTATATGTTGCATTCTCTCTCTCTCTTTTAGGCCTGCAGTGGTAAGTTTAATCCCATCAAACAATGGCTGTACTTTGATTCACTGGAGTGTTACCCAGAGGAACCAGATACGATCACAGAGGCCGACTGTCAGGCAGTGAGTATATACTCTAATCCTTTAAATGGTGCATTAAAAAAATCATAATCATTTAGCCTAACACTCGCCCTAACATGACAGGATTGACATCTTCATTGTCATTAGATGAGTCTGAGTGACAGGCCTCTCTGTAAACATAACCCTCCTTCAATTGAAGAGAAAACATTGCTTCAATTGTTGTGATTTAGTAATGTGTCTAGAGAATCAACACCCCGTGTCATGGGTCACAGAAATTGTTCAGAACCCTCCAGGTTCAATGTAGGAGTAACATGAATGCCAATACAAAGAAATGAACGGTGAGTCCCAGGACCCTTAGTTTTGGACCCTTGATGGAAATCCTGAACCACTTGTTGAATAAGATCTTGCCATTACAACATAATCATGACATAGCCATGGTATCACATGTGCAATATATTGTGTCTCACATTCACAGTGACAATGTTTTACACTGTAGACTCGCATCAAGTATGTGGCTTTGATATACAGTCCTCTTGACTGATCATTAATGTTTTATCATCACCTGATGGTGATGCATTATTATATTTGTGTGCATCTAATTATGATACATTATTATTAGTGATAATATAACTATGAATTATTCTATTATTATTATTTGAATAATGTTAATAATTTTCATCCGGCAGACAAACGATAGATACCAGAACCAAGTCAGCATCTTTGGGGCAGAATTTCAGAAAAAATTGGCATCACAAAAATATTTTATGGTGAGTTAACTTAGCTGGTAACTAAAGCTGATTAAATACTGATTACGATTCCAATGTCAAAATTCACTTCTCGGAACAGTCCATCAACTGATTCAACAAGGCATATAAATTCTCAGAATAGTGTGTCCCTGCAAGTAGAACAAACATTTGGACAACTTCTGAAGTAATATTATTAGCATGCATCCTCACACAGAAAAATCTATATGCACCTTTGTCATAAATAGAAAACAATGGAATATCCAGTGCTTTGTTTTTCATACATTAATTTTGAGATATTCACCAAATTTTCTGACCCAAGTAATAATACATCCTTTGTTTTCAGGTCGGGGCCGGAGCCATCGGTTGTGAACTCTTGAAGAACTTTGCCATGATCGGTCTGTCGTGTTCACCAGAGGGCTGTGTTACCATCACAGACATGGACATCATCGAGAAGTCAAACCTTAACAGACAGTTCCTCTTCAGACCCTGGGACGTCCAGGTAACTCGCCAATTCCTTGGCCGACTGTTAATCCTACACCAGTGTGTTATGCTGATCCTAAAGGGTTGCAAATGAAGGCAACATTAATAGTTTTGCTATACCATTATTATTATTAATCAGCTTAAACCTTTATGATACACAGTATGCCAATGCATGATACTCATTTAGCCTAACAGATTAAGGGTAGTGTTTGTCTTGTCGCATATTCTTCCATAATAGGTGTTTTGTAAGGATGTATAAACTGAATAGGGAGTAGGAGTGAGGAAATGATGAGTGGATTGGGCAGAATTTTATTCCCAAATAATCAAATGTCTGAGAACTGCAGCCTGAAAATCCTGGATATGGGTGATGCAGCTTCCTAGCAGGCTGTATTATTATTAAACATTGGAGGGAGCATTGAAGAAAGAATAACTACAGCTACATGCTTGCAATTGTATTCCAACCATGATAAAAATGGAACAATATGCTTCATTTAATTATCAATTGGCTTTAATTTTGTTTTTACCATGACAGAAACTCAAGTCAACTACAGCAGCCCAAGCTGCCAAGTTAATGAATCCGGCATTGCATATCATCGCACACGAGAACAGGGTCGGACCGGAGACAGAAAATGTGTACAACGATGACTTCTTTGAGGGGCTGACTGGTGTAGCTAATGCTCTCGACAACGTCGATGCCAGTGAGTTCAGCATTCAGCTTTATTAATGTTATCTTTTTTGTGCAGTATTATTGCCTCGCATGCAGAGCATATCTTAGCCTATGTTATACCACTGGATATCGACATGTCCTACCGGAGTTCATTTCAAGAAATTTATTGATTAAGCTGGATGTTATAATTTGCTCCTTTAGCTGCACATCTGCTGTCTAGCTGTCATTCTGTTCTTTTCTTCTCTGCAGGGATGTACATGGACCGTCGGTGTGTCTACTATCGCAAGTCCCTTCTGGAGTCTGGTACCCTGGGGACCAAGGGCAATGTCCAAGTGGTACTCCCATTCCTCACAGAGTCCTACTCCTCCTCGCAAGACCCTCCAGAGAAGTCCATTCCCATCTGTACCCTAAAGAACTTTCCCAATGCCATTGAACACACCATACAATGGGCCAGGGATGAGTTTGAGGGCCTCTTCAGGAATCCACAGGAGAACGTAGCCCTTTATGCCAAGTATGTATTTATTTATAAGTTTCTTTATTTATGGTCGAACTTACCTGGAGGGCTAGTATAGCTCATAGATAATAGGTGCATTCAGAATAGATTGCTATTCTTTTTAATCCTAGCCAAGGTTCAATTTACCCAGGTGAACATAACTTTTATCTTTTGCAATGTAACTTTCATGAACCACATGCACGGCATGCATGTACGTTTTTAGCCTCAATCAGTCATTGGGATCGGATCTGCCTATGTAGCCTTTTTTGTCATTGGTTAAACATCAGATTGACCCATAAACCTTTATTATTCACTGATGTTGAATTAAAAATAGGGACTTACTTTCTGCCAATGCCTGTTGACATATATTGTACATGCCAACAGTACCGCAATGGATACTGGTCATACCCACTACTCTCATGCACTCGCCAAATGCAATATTTTTCTTTGCAGGGTGGTGTAAATTATTTTCGGATTTTTCAATCTGAAAGTTTCAGATACAATTTAATTAATGACAAATTATTTTAAAAGAAAACATTTAAGTTGGTGAGGGTGTGAAATGGATTACAGAATTGTTAGTAGCCATAGTTTACTAACTTTTATTTGAAACTATTAACTTAAACATGCCTAAAACTGGCAGTCCAGCTTTCATCAGTTTCATACTTTTTCTTTTCAGTGATCCAAAATTTATGGAAAGAACTATGAAGCTATCGGGTGTTTTACCGGTAAGTCATACATGATGGAGAATGGGTCAATAAGGACACATTTCATTATTCCAAACCTTCTCCTAAAATCGAATAATACACAGAACCAGGGTTGCTAGTTTTTCTGAGCAACAACCTAGTAAACAAATTGTTCCGTAGTCAAATCGGGCTCAAAAATGGCTAATGTTTTTTGGAACCTCCCGAGTCCAATGAGGCTGTATTGCTTGCTCCATAAGGGAGCACATTGGGCAGACATTTTTAAGGAGATAAAATGAGTAAATAATCACCCTTTGGTTCGTTTCATTCACATGATACTTTGCAGGTCTCAAAAATGCCAAATTTGTTGTTTTGAGCTGGTAAAATACCAAACTGGTAAACCCTGTTCAGAACTGTGCGTTTCCTAATGAGATTGCGTTCACACTAATTCGTACAATGCTATCATAACTATGCCTTGACAAATTTTTGATGAAGGTGTTTGTTATTATCCATAGCTGGAGACCCTAGAGGGCATCAAGAGGACACTGATTGATGAGAAGCCAGCCTCGTTCGAAGAATGTATCAAGTGGGCGCGCTTTCACTGGGAGGAACAGTTCTCCAATCAGATCAAACAACTGCTGTATAATTTCCCACCAGATCAGGTACAAACAGAAAAATCTCTCTTATGCCTGACCTAATCAGCAAAGAAGAATTGCTCTTATTCCAGTATCCCCCTCCTATTTGTGTATCCCCCCCTGATCAGGAATAAATCATGAAGGATACAATGTCATCTTCCTGCTTGTGATTTGTTTTTCTGCACCTGATGTGGTTACATACCATGAAGAATGGTTTACAAACGATGTGATGGTCCATGTACAAACTACGTATTTGGCATTTTTCTTGATGGCTGATTTGGGTTGTAACAAAAAATGATGAAATGGCTTAGTGATGATTATGTTCTTTTGAATGTTTGAATGACAAACTTGTTTTTTTTTTTTTGAGGAAAAGAGATTCCTTCTCACTTTGATTATTATTAATTTTTTTTTAATTGGAGATGAATTTTGAAGTGTCACATTTTGTTGTTGTTGAAATAGCATTGTAGTGTTCCAATGGTATTTCAAGGGTGTAATATAATTTGACCTAGAACAATGTAGGTTTCAAGTTTGTCCAAAATATTCTATGAATGGTACAAACTCTGCTGACATTCAATGCAGCAAACAGCTTTTTGTATATATTAGATCCATTGAGGCCCCCCATATAAGACTGTAATGTAATGAGAGCTTTTGAACAAATTTTGTTGTACTCTTTATAATATCTTATCTTCATTTGTCATCTCTTCCAGGTAACATCTTCTGGAGCCCCATTCTGGTCTGGGCCCAAGCGTTGCCCACATCCATTGATCTTTGACCTTGAAAATGTAAGTACCATGGAAAACCTCCTAATCCAGAGGTTTCGGGTTCGAGTCCTGGTCGGACTGCCGGGTACCTGCGAGGTGTGGCTTGTCTAATCACGCTGATCTTGATCTGCTGCACATTTGTGTGGGGGGATGGGTTATACCAATGACCAGGGGTAATGGTGTAAAGCGCTAAGAGGCTTCCTGCATTAGGCACTCTAGCAAGTCCTCATTATTATTATTTTTATTATTAAAACAATGAATGATGAATACTTTTTCCCTTTATTCCTACTTTCTTGTTCAGTCTCCATGTATTGTACAACAAAGATAACAATTTTAATCTGAATATGATCTTATAGATTTCTTATCTGTAAGTGGTGTGTCAAGAATTTTTGTTCATAGGACCCCATTTCTTTGCATACTGGCTTTGGTTATTTTAGGATTAATGATTTTATTTCAATGTGAAATAACCTTCCCTCATCATCTTTTCTTTTCTCTTGAAGTCGATGTACGTAGATTATGTTTTGGCTGCCGCTAACCTCAAGGCGGAGTCCTATGGTTTCAAGCAAAACAGAGACCGGTCTTATATAATACAAGAAATTAAAAAGATCCATGTCCCAGATTTCAAACCTAAAGAAGGTAAGTGTTAACCCCATCTCCTCTTAATGGTATAATCTCATTAATATTCATTCATAAATCGTCCTCCTGTGGGTCAAAATTATACTCGTGTATGCAATAAAGCATAGTTTCTAGTAGATTTTTAGCCTACTCGGCTGTTCAAACAAATTTTACAAACATTTTGTGATGTGATGTTCCAATGCTTGTACCAGATATTAATATTTATGTATATCAATACTGGATCTTGTAATGTTCCAAAATATTTACAAAATATAGACATTATAAATATTTTGGTACATTACAAGATTCAGTATTGATACAGGAGAACACCATGTATTTATATTTTTGTCAAATGAAGATACATGATATAACACATACTCTGAAAACAAACTGAAAAAACTTTCAATTATGTGGTAGGCTAGGTAGCCTAGGTTATTTTGTAAAACACATTAGGGCAATTCATTTTCTGAATCCTTGATAAATAGAGCATTCTATGTTGGGAAACATTGATTGGTTATTTAAAATAATTTACAGAGAATGAATGGAAATTAATATGGTTGTAAAATTTTATATATATATTTCTACTTCATGTGAGCAAAATGTTTTGAATGTTTCATATTTCTACTTTAAGGTGTGAAGATTTCAGTGACTGAGGTTGAAGCTCAGGCCTCCTCCCAGATAAGTGCTGATGAGGAATCCATGAAGAACTTAATTGAGAGCCTACCACCTCCTAGCAAACTCAAAAGACTGGTCATCAAGCCCTTAGAATTTGAAAAGGTGAGAAAATTATTGTTTTGCAAGAATATTTGTGATTGGTATATCAGACATTGTTATGCTAATGACAAAACAAGGCTCAGAAAGACAAAACATCAGATGCCAGTAAAGAAATTACTAAGAATGAAACATCGGACAGAAATCATTGAAATAATAAAACCTTAAAACAAAATTAACCAAAAAGCAGACATCCAAAGTCTAGTTCCATGAAAATCAAGGACTGAAGAGATCAGGCCACCAATCACAATCAGTAGTGCAGGTCAGCTGACTTTCTTGGATGGAAAATCAATGTGAAACTATGGCTGAGAGTTTTGTATTGTGTCTTCACCTCATTGTATTCAATATGCACAGCTGCTAGCTTGTTAGGTGCATAATGTATGGTACAATGTTGACTAAATTGTCTGTCTTTAGTTCACTGAAAACGATCACTTCAATATGAACATAACAACAAACATGAACATGTTATGCCACGAGTGACGCCAAATGTAATCAATGTTTATCTTCCCGGTTCATTAGAGCATCAACTGAGTGTCCAATTTGACCAAAGAAATTTGGCAAGGTGCAGGCATAAATATGTGTAGTCATTTGTTCAGACATGCATACATGTAACACAGCTGCAAGTGGTTTTAATACATAACTGATGCCTTGTATGATGAATTAAAGGTGGGGTTGCAAGTAGCGAATTCACAAGAGTTTCCTGTGACAACAAAAACTTGCAGATTCCTAATTTAATGAACATGTTAGTTAACTTTATCGCCGAGGTGTTTATAGTTGCATTTGATATTACTACAGCGGGGTTCATATGTTCATTCATAGTTTCAAGTGTTCAACTGAACTGAGCCAATTAAAAATCTGACTGGTCAACAGTCTTCCAGCATCTTCTAGTTTATCTTTCTGATACATCTAATGAGCAGTCTTCCAGCATCTTCTAGTTTATCTTTAGAAACATGTTGGAATAGCCTCCATCAGTTTCGGTGGTGAAATGGTCATCACAAAACTGGGAAATTAAATGCCCAAAAGGTATACAATTGTGGCCCCAAAGTGACATGACATTTGTGATTGGTCAAAACCACTTACATATAAGAGCAAATGAACTGACCAGTCTTGTAGATTTCATCTTAACATAAAATTGCAAAGTTGTTCAAATAATGTACTTTTAACTGACCAAATATCGTTTGCAGGATGATGATACTAACCTTCACATGGATTTCATCGTCGCTACCTCTAACCTCAGAGCAGAAAATTATGAAATCCCCCCAGCAAACAAACACAAGGTAGGTTGCTAACCAGAACACGAAAAAAGTTAAAGTGGTTTCATTCGAGGTACAATTCATTTTCAGTTAGTAATTATAGAGGTGCTCTAGAGAGCATGTGAATGATTGGCATTTGTGTGTTGCACCACTGTAAAGAATGGTTATTAGTGCTTAGATGAATTGATGGTTGGTGTATGTATTACCCTTTTGATTTGATGTGAATGCGCAATTGTTTTTGTAGCATTTTTGTATCATATATATTTGTTTTTTTAACAGATTTGCAAATATATCAGATCACATCCCCTTCATCAGTGCATACCTTCACTAATTTTTTTTTTTCTGTTGATTAACCTTCTCTACAGACCAAAGGCATTGCTGGTAAAATCATACCAGCTATAGCAACAACCACGTCGGTCGTAGCCGGCCTGGTGTGTCTGGAACTCTACAAGATTGTCAATGGTAACAAGAAGCTAGAGAGCTACAAGAATGGATTCGTCAACCTTGCCCTGCCATTCTATGGGTTCTCAGAGCCTATTGCTGCCGGCACACAGGAAGTGAGTACAATTCTTACAGTGCAATAAGTGTACATGTATTTATGATCCTCCTGCAAGCAAGAACTCACGAGCAACTCGCTCACAGGAACTCACGAGCAACCTTTTACAGGTTAATTAATGCAAGCTGACCAAGGTCAGTCTCAAACATGCAGACAGCAATTTAAAAAAAATAAGTAATAACAAAGGCAATCTGTCACCTTGACTTGCTGGAGAACACAATATAAGCCTTGTGGAATTTAAATCAGCCCACATGTGTGACTCCCCATGTGGAGATTAAGTTATAGTAATATACACCACATCAAAAGTGAAAAAAAAAATCAACAAGATATGTAAAAGAAAACACACCTCAGCTGAACACATGGCCATTTCTTCTATTCCTTATCTTCTGTACAATGGTTTTTGTTTTCCTACAGTACAATGGTACCAAGTTTTCATTATGGGACAGGATCGAGGTTAACGGGATTAAGAATGGCCAGGAGATGACGTTACAACAGTTCCTGGATTACTTCGAGAAAGAGCTGAAGCTGGAAATATCTATGCTCTCACAGGGAGTCTGTATGTTGTACTCTTTCTTCATGAATGCAGCTAAACTAAAGGAGAGGAAACCATTGAGGTGAGGTTACTATCTGGGGGAGGGGGTATGAGGCCCAGGGGGTGTAGATGCTGCAACATTTCCTGGAGTAATTTGAGGAGTGGAAGCTGGAGTCTGTATGTTGTACTCATGTTTTAGTCCAGTCACTTGTCTAATGTTACAAAACCTATGATAGTGAAACGTTATGCAAGTGATCGGACCGAATCAAATGATTGAACTGCTAATCACATGCTTTATAACAAATTACAACAAACGATGGCTCTTAATGTGTATTGAGACCATGTATCATTGTTTGCGAAATTGAGCACATCAACCATATATTAAAAATGTCATTGCGAACATTATTAGTGCATTAGTTTTCGGTAGCATGGTAATCGTTTATTGTTGTATTTGGGTTTATTAAGAAATGGCATAAAAAAATGAATTGTAGGTTATCTGTGAGAATTGGGAATGGGGCTCATGAAATATTACTGGTCAGCTCATTTACCTGGGGGTTTACGACCAATCACAAATTTCATGGGAATGGTGGTGGAGTACATTTTGGGACAGACAGTCTTTGAAATTACAAACACTTCCTTCTTTTGTGCAGAATGTCTGAGGTGGTGACCAAGGTATCCAAGAAGAAGATCCCCAAACATGTCCGACACCTGGTTCTGGAAATTTGTTGCAATGACACTGAAGGAGAGGATGTAGAGGTGCCCTATGTCAGATACAGTTTCCGCTGAAACCCCACAGATCATACCTCGACCCATGCTAGTCACAGCACCCGCTCATGTTTGTGTAAGATTGATGGTGTACATCACCTTGCAATTGCTTGGTTCTTGGTCTTGTAAATTTTGTTTTTCAATTCACGATGCTTACGCTCGTTGGAGAGACGTTCACTTTTTTTCTTTGGAGGTACAGATCTGGGTGGTCAAAGCACTTTGTCGTATTTAATGTGTGTGATACGAGGTTCAACTAATATTTGCAACAGTGAAATAATATTGAGGTATTTTTTATAGATTTTTGCAGGTAGATTTCATTTTGGTTCTAGATAATTACAGAGCATCCTGATAGGCTTAAGTATGAAAATATAGTGTAGCAACTGGTTAGGTTAAGATCAGCTGAAAGTATGAAAATATAGTGTAGCAACTGGTTAGGCTTGGATCAGCTGAAAGTATCAAAATATAGTGTAGCAACTGGTTAGGTTTGGATCAGCTGAAAGTATCAAAATATAGTGTAGCAACTTGTTAGGTTTGGATCAGCTGAAAGTATCAAAATGTAGTGTAGCAACTTGTTGGAAATAGTTAATGATACAGGATATGGTGACTTTAAGATATGACAAGGGTCATTCATTGTTGGTTCTAGAATGCTGGCTTTAAAAAAAAAAACTGACAAACATGCCCAAAATCTGGAAAATGCTATACAATAATAATATGGCCCACTATTCTAAAAAATGAAAGACCCTTTCTCAGAAGGAATTTAATAAAATTTTCTTTTTTTTAAACAACTTAGCAAATTCCTAGAGATGAGTTATCACCAGATGTTGTCAAGGGTGGCCTAGAAGACATGTCCACATGATCTTGTTGTTTGAATCTCCTGAATTTACAAAAAAGAAGACAATGGTCTTTACAATCCAGCCCATGTAAATTTTGTGTTTTCTGACCCATTCAAGCAATTCCTTACATACTTTGGATCTGCATGTACCAGGAATGTGCCATACACTGCAAGATTTATTTTCTCAGTGGAAAATATTTGTCAGTGGAGGTTTGGGCATAGTATATAACCAGTAAGCAATTACCAAAGGCATGTCAAGTTCTGCTTGACATCCATTGTTGTATGGTAGGCAGGCTGAACATCGTATTTGTGTAATCCAAGCTCAGGGTAGCATTGTGAATTAGGAAGAATAATAAGTCGATATATGTGGCACCCATAAAGCCTGTTGCCATAAAACAATGATGTGGCAAATTCTAGTAAACTAAAAACATAACTGTGTCTTCATTTATACGTATTGATTATAGGTGAAAATCAAGACTAAATGTCTCAATAACTGTAGGATTATTGTTATATTAGTGTATGCATTTAGTTTGGGCAGGGAGGGGCTCACTCAGATGACATTGTATGGTGAAGTACAGTACAGGGGGGAATTTTTCATTTAATTTCCAATTTCTCTGTGAACAATAATTTTGTAGATTATTTCTAGCCAACTGAAATATCAGGTATAAGTCTCTTCTAATTTAGTCATGACATCTAATTCAACTGATAATTATGTGGGTTTTGATTTTTTAGTCCAAAAAAGCAATGTGGAAATAATGTGTACTCTGCATATAAGTCACAGTTTAACAAGGATCAAGTCAATTTTATTTAATTTACCCAAAAGAAAAAGGGGGGGGGTATGAAACTACACTATACAGCTAACTACATGTTTAAATCCAGTAGTATACATAGAGCATACAAAACTAAAATTGGTAAACAGTAAACATTTCAATGAAAATTTGAAAGAAAAAGTTTCCATGGGACTAATTGTCTTTTGTCAAGCAACTAAATGTAGAATCCCAAAGTATATGCTGGGGCTGGAATTTCTTTACTATGAATGCTGGGGCGGGGAGTTATTTTCTGGGGTTATTTTCTGGGGGAGTTATTTTTGTGTTAATGCTGGGGTGGGGAGTTATTTACTATTGATGCTTGGGTGGGGTGGGGAGTTATTATTAATGAAGTATTGATGTTGCCATTTATGAGATTAACATTTATGAGATAACCTTTATGGGACAAAGCTCTCTTACAAATGCATGAAATGGAGTGGGCTAGATGTTAGATTTTTAAAGTAGCTCATTTGTGAGATTTGTTGAGATTAAAAGTGCCTCAATAATATAAATATGTTCAAACATTATGCTACAGTCCTCAATTGTTTTATTTCAAGTGTGTATTTGGTGGGAGGCAGATATTTAAAGGGAAACACCAGTCAAACATTTCAAACACATGATCAAGAACATCAAACAAGCTCACTGGTCCAATCCCCAGCTTCATAGCTTCTTCCTTTGTCAGGATATCAACTTTTTGAAGACCAGCCCACCTATACTGTTTTTGCATTCTTTTCAAATTGAAATGATATTCAAACTTGGTATATCTACATAATTGCACAATGTTTTGATTTTTAAATATGGTTAGGCTTGATAAATTCAATATGAGAATATTTAAATATCAATTGCAAAATATTAATGAGCCCCCCTATATTGCAGTTGAAAAAAAAACAGAAATAGTTATAAAAGGTCTTCAATGATATCAATTTATTGTGCAATGACCTTTTCCATATAGAATGATATACAAATAATGAATGGTTATAAGTGCAATAGTGCAAATATTTCATGTGTTGAAAGATGGAAACCATTCATTATTTGTTTTATACAACACCTTCAAAATTGGATATTTGTATTTGTTGAAAGATGGAATGTTC
>JAODFY010047953.1:0-12461 GCA_027580055.1 Paracaudina chilensis | reverse complement strand
GCATCACTTCACGCGGCCGCGGTTTCTGGTAGCTACTCGCAGTTTCGAGGCCCGCGTGAACCAGTACGGAGGTGCGGAAAAGGGCTAGTCACTTTGTAAAAAAAAATCCTCCAGGTAAACAGTTGCCAGGCAATAAATTTTCAGCTTGAGGGACAAGTAGGTGTCAGACAGTTCTCATTGGGGCAAAAAAAATTGAGCATTCATATATATATATAGGCCTATATTGTAAGGGTGCAATCATGTTTTTTGCTCTGTGCGCAGGTATATAATATACCACTTACGATTTTGGGACATCCCCCTCCGAATTGTTGTGCTTCCACATTTCCAAAGCTTTCTACCACCTGATGTAATCTGGAACTGTTATACTTCCCCCCCCTTCCCCACCCCCCCATATTTGTGAAGCTTCCCATCCATATGGTTTAAAAAAGTGACTCAAAGTGACTTGATCGGCTTGACTCAACTGGATGATTCAAGTGAAAGACCTGACTCGAGTCACAACTGTTGATGACTCCACTTCAAATGACTGGTACCAACACTGATATTATGAATATACACGCAATTTGTATAGCCTATAACATATCACAGGGCTGATTTGATAAATATTCTTCTAGAGTCAACTTATTTTTTAATGGCACATAACTGAATCCTTGTGTACATGTATACAATAAGATCTTTTGCTTTAGGTCTTGATAATTAGGTCTTGCCCTCTAGTCCCCTACCCAACAGAAAAAAATACTTTCCTGCTATATGTATGTTACCATTAATTTAAAATTGCTTTGTAAAGTTCCTTGAAGATGAAGAAATTGCAACTAATAAAAGAACGTTTATTTAAAATATAACAGCTAGAACACTGATTGGTTTCTAATAAGGTATTACATTTACAAAAAGTTAAAAATTCCTGCAATGAATACTTTTTCTAATTTGACAGGTGAAGGAACGTTTTCTACCAAGCATTTTGTGAAAGGGGAATTCCTTCTTGTGTATCATGGGGATCTAATCACCCACAAGGAGGCTTTGAAAAGAGAGACACATTATCCTGCCTCAAAGGGAAGCTTCCTCTACTTTTTTAGACATGATGGTGCAGCACAGTGGTAAGTTATCCTGAACTATGTAGTACCACTGGCTTTTACCCATAATCACATTTTTTTTTTATATAAGCTATATTCATTTGTAGTCATATAATTATTATTAAGCAGAACATTAACGCTGCAGTGGCTCACACCAAATATAGCATGAAATGGACTGATTAATTGAAAACGGTCATCTATATAGCTCAACCAGCATACATGTAGCTTGTATAAGCTACAAAATTACTCCACCACCCCGCAAGCATAAACAATCATGACATGCACCTATCCCACCCCACCTTACCCCTAAAGATAAATATTAAAGGTAGTAGCTATCAGATGTTATGTGGCTTAAAAATCTCCCAAAATATGCCGCATTATGTCAGCTAAAATTGGCATCTGTATATACGTAAACATTTGATATCTCATTGGCTGTTTTTGAAATGCACATGTATTAGTGACAATTATCGGTTCATGCATATAATTTGTCACCAAACAAAACACATAAAAACGTGCTTCTAAGCTTGATTTCTGGTGACAGAATGTAACAATAGGCAAAATGAGTAGAATATAGTTGTTTTATGACGGACTGAATGATTAGCACCTCACACTGAGAGATAAAGCCATATTTTGCTACTCAAAGTCTGACAGTAAAGGACTTTAATAGTTGCCAGCCACATGCCATACTAGGGATATTAAAAAATAATAGAATTCTGATTTGAAAACAATCTGAAATGATTTGAAATCTCAAAATATAATATAAATTATTTGGTTACTTTAGCTCAAATTGTTTGTTTGTTTACTAATAGTAACAAAGTGCACAGTTCAATGGATGGCATTAGGCCTACTATTAGGCATGTAGTCACATACACCAGCACTAGCTGATACATAACTAAACATCTGAAAGGACAACTCATGTACAAGAAGAACCAACTTTTGGACATAGCATAAATTCCTATCCAACTTACACATGGTACGAATTGGAAGGACTACCTTGTTTTGGCCAGGACAACCAAATATTTGTAAATGGTATCTCAAAACCCTTAAAATCCTTCACTGTACTGTGTTATTGTTATTACATGCAGTATCGATGCAACAGATCATGAGGGTTTTGCTGGGCGAAAAGTCAATGACAGCTGCTATGTTAGTGATGTAAACTGCCATATGAAAGTAATCCTGTATGGAAACAAACCACATCTCTGTCTTTTTGCTTCAACGGATATTGATGTTGGGTGTGAGCTACGGTTCGATTATGGTGTGAATAAGCTACCATGGAAGAAAAAGGTTTGTAAATATTTTTACCAAAAGAATACATGATTATGAAAATCAGTGTTATTGTAGTATGGCGAAACAACCAAACGATCAAACTTTTCTAGTTTGAGTTTTCATTCATCTTTATATTATTTCATTTTCAAACAAGGTAAATTTATTCTGGATATATCATTCGCACAACAATTAAGTCTTTATTTTAATGGTTTCAAGTTTGAATGAAAAAGGTTTTCCAAAGGGAAATTATAAAGTAATGAAAAAAGCTTCGGAAAAAGCTTTGTAATGGCAATATTATAAGCCATTTTTAAAATAACATGTCAAAAACTAGACTTCTTCACTGTAAAATGATTTTTATATGGTGGTGAATCTTGACCTCACATTAATTTCCAGTTGGTGAATCTTCACCTAAAGAAAAAATGAGCATTGGTGAATCTTCAACTTAAGAGATTTTTAGTTATTGGTGAATCTTCAGCTAAGAGATTTTTAATTTGTTTTTAGAGAGACACCAGGTTGGGGAACAAGGATTAGTACAATGACCTTGCCAGTTGGTGGTTTTGCCTTCCTAGATCCATCACTGAGCCCAACACGTACTACCAAACATAAATCATAATCTGACTGTCCTGGTACAAGCGTAGCATTACCACTCACTCCTAGTGTTGTTACATGCATGTGTGAGTTTTGTAAATGCAGAACTAAAATGGGCTTGTCCATAGTTCAAACCTACCTGGTGAGATTCACACCTACCAGGTGAACTGTGTGTTTACTCAAAGGATTAGCTGTGATTAGCTGGATATTGTCTAGCTGTAATGGCAATGGTTCTAGGACAACTCCCCCTGGGACAATTCCCCACCCGGACAATCCCCCAGGCATTACCCCCTCTTCCCTCCCACCCTAACCACTGAACCTAACCCCACCCCCCAATAAACTCACTTATCCGGTGGGAAGGACTTGGTGTGAGATTTCTGTGGGGAATTGTCCCGGGAGGGGGGGGGGGAAGTCGTCCGGTCACAAATGGCAATATCACTTCATGCGAACTACAATAACTTTAAGTTTTTTGTTGTAATATTAATTTGAACATTTAAAATGTAATAGTTACATTATGTGCTCTTTACCACAACAGGCAAAAACAATTGGTTTTGATGAAATGGCGCAATCTGAAAGAAAACGAAGAAAAGCTAGTGGCCAGCCAGAAGAACATCAGTCTTTAATAGGCTTATCGTTCTGTGGTCTTGCACAGGTACTGTTCCATCTTAATAATTATATAATCCACAAACCTGTGCGTAAGTATAATTTAGGGGATAAATGCAAGGGTGTCCTGCAAAAACAAACTGATAACATCACCAGTATTAGGCCTTTCTATGGTGATGTCATCACCAGTAAACTTTCCCCATTCTTCAATAATATCACTTATACCTGAATAAAACTAATTGGTAAAAAATCCTACCTACTGAAGTTATAATAGATATGCACTGAATAGTTGCAGTTTCAAAGTTTGGGTTTATATTCAGTAAAGACCAAACAATTATTTGGAATTAGTGAGGGATGCACTTTATTGACTAAAATGCATGATAGTTTATAATCATCTTAATTTGTGTCTGAAAGTAGGAAGCAGACTCTTAATTCAAACTTTTATTTTGCCAATGGAGCTATTGAAAAAATCTGGTTAGGTTACATAAATAAAGCACAAACACTGAAAAGAATTGACAGAAAAAACTTTGATCATCTTGAACCAAATGATCATACCAGCTTTCATAAGTTGTATATAAGCTAGCCTAGGTGTGTTGGCCTACAACACACCAGCTAGTTGTTGTCTAAACAGTACATTCTGTTAGGGTTCTATAAATGTGTTTTAGTACCGGGACACTTCAAGACAATTGTATATTACATTTAACACAGTGAATACACCAACATGTTATTAATATAAAAAATTACTCAATATGACCTACACGAATAATTATGACCTACACGAATAATGTGATAATATTCAAATTCAAAGCACATTAAGCTCATACCTGCCTTTTAAAAAGGCTAAATTAATACAAAGAATATCTGCGATGTTACGTTAATCTATGGAAATTTAGGATAGAGATTTGTTTTAACTCCCACATGCTATCTATGTATATTTTTAAGGGTGATTTTCCATTACTTGATGATTTATGACATATCTGTTCCTACACATCTCCAGAACATATGTGTGTTCTTTACATTACTTGACATTTAAGGGCTATAGCCACATTCTTCTGATAGCATCATAACATATTACTTACTTCAGGGACTCCCTTTTACCTTCTGGATAATATACATATGCACATTAGTGCAACTCGGCACCGAAACTCAACCCCTTTAGAAACTTTGCCTTCGGGGCTCTTGGGTGATATTGAATGATGTGATATTGGTGACCGGACTGTGTCTCCAAAGGGATATTACTGTGTTTATATTAATTGTGTGGTATTTTAACATTGTTCTTTATGGAGACATCACACTGTGGTGTGGTACAATTTTTGTCTCCTTTCTATGTCTCCAAAAGAATACTGTGTACGAGTTTTATTTTAACATAATGGAACCTATGTGAGATATATTTGACTGTATTCTTTGATGCAGAAACCCTGTAAAAACCAGGAACCTAATGATAATCAGGAACCTAGCTGTAAGAGCCAGGAACCCTGTGATATCCAGGAACCATGTAAGAACCAGGAACCATGTGATATCCAGGAACCCTGCGATATCCAGGAACCATGTAAGAACCAGGAACCATGTGAGAACCAGAAACCATGTGAGAACCAGGATCACCCAGAGAGCCAGGATCACTCCCAGGGTCACTCTGAGGACCAGGATCATCCCAAGAAACAGGACCACCCCAAGAAACAGGACCACTCCAAGAACCAAGAAGATCTTGATTATGAGCAGGCAAAAGTGAGTAAACCTTATCATCATAAACCTCTCTAGTTGATTCTACCATACTGTTACACCAGAAGAGACATAATATAATTTGGTTTATGGCACCGACTGCTTGGCCTAGTGGTTAGAGCATCCACTTAGCAACCGAGAGAATTTTAGTCAGTTTTTCCTGTTTTGTACATTACAGCCATACGGGCCATTCCACTGTGACTGACATTTTGAACACAATTTCACTTTAATTCGTTTTACTTACAGAATACAAGAAACGTTTGCGAAAATATTATGTATGTAGAAAGGGCATGTCCCAAGCCCTCCACTAGCTATAATTTGTCTTTTCAATTTTCAGATTTTTTATGCGAAATGAGCAAAATTATATACGTGACTCGCGTGACAGCTACTACTATTGGGAAAATTTCACATGCTAATATAAACTTTTGTTTTTGTAGACTTTATTCAAAATGTTTCAAATATCTTTTCCCATTCTATGTGGGTTGGAATGAACCTTCACCTAAATTTATAGGCATCTTTGGAAAAATGCAGAAATCAACCAAAATAACACAAACAAGGGAACGTGACTTGCGTGACAAGTTCAGATTTTTGCTATGAATCAAGCTAATAAACTGTATTAAATAGAAAGTATATAGTAGCAATTTAAAGAAATATTTCATATAATCAAAGGAATGTGCTTTAATTTTACTTTAAGACTTTTTTATGATAATAATGGTTCAAAATATAAATGTGACTCGCGTGACAGTTGCTTCTAGGGGAGATTTACAGGTAAACTGTATTATATGCCTAGTTTGTATAAAACACATGGGAGAACAGGTGTACACTATTCCCTTAACCTAGTTATAATGATTTAGACATCATTTTTGCACATCACTTTGAAGATTACATACGATTGTGCACAAAATTATGGAAATTGTATGACATTTTCTCACAAAA
The DNA here is from genome assembly GCA_027580055.1 of Paracaudina chilensis. Taxonomy (NCBI): domain Eukaryota; kingdom Metazoa; phylum Echinodermata; class Holothuroidea; order Molpadida; family Caudinidae; genus Paracaudina; species Paracaudina chilensis. The sequence goes on along the minus strand of JAODFY010047953.1, from coordinate 6,282 downwards.
CATGTCTCGTGTGACAGTCTTAAGGTATTTTTTTTTTACGATAGAAGTACCTTTGAACAAAACTTAATAACCATCTGTTTTGCTTTTTGTCTAAAGACTTCTTATCTCTTATGCAAGGAAAAATTAGCCAGTGGGTCAAAAGTAAATTAATAAACTTTATCATCCATTTTTGTGACTCGCGTGATATAAAAATGAGTTTGTTTTCATCAAAAGATTACACCCTACCACCCCAATGTTAGAATATTTCTTCAATGATATTTGATAATCTATCTAATATCTGACATCAACTCATAAAACTATAGATCATTGAATGTGATATGCAGTAAATTTTTAAATAAGGATTTAGAAATTATTGGTTACTGTGGCAACACTTTTTTGTAATACCCTCCTTATACACACTATATGGAAAAATCATCTATGTTTCACAAAAGTGTTTAAAAAATTGGGTATGATGGTCACCTTATCATCACGGAATGGCCCATACTACTTCTTTTTGACAATGTTTGGTCCATGGGCTGGATGGGGTGATATGTACACAGTATTTCTTTTAGAAACATAGCATTAGGACAAAAAATGTACGACACCACAGTGTGATGTCTCCATAAAGAACAATTGTTAAAATAACACTCGTACACACATTCCTTTTGGAGACATAGGATGGATTGTACCACACCACAATGTGATGTCTCCATAAAGACCAATGTTAAAATAACACTCATACACACATTATTCCTTTTGGAGACATAGTAAGGAATGTAATATACCACAGTGTGATGTCTCCATAAAGAACAATGTTAAACTAACACTCATACACACATTCCTTTTGGAGACATAGGAAGGAATGTACCACACCACAATGTGATGTCTCCATAAAGAACAACTTACACACATTGTGAGTGATATTTTAACATTGTTCTTTATAGAGATGTCATTCCTTACTACAATATGTCCCCAAAAGGAATAATGTGTTTATATTGAGTGGTATTTTAACATTGTTCTTTATGGAGACATCACACTGTGGTGTGGTACATTTGTTGTCTCCTTCATACGTCTCCAAAAGAATAACATGGAACCTATGTGAGAATAAATTGTATATTTGACTGTATTCTTTGATGCAGGAACCCTGTGAAAACCAGGAATCCTGTGAAAACCAGGAACCTAGCTGTGAGAGCCAGGAACTCTGTGATATCCAGGAACCATGTACGAACCAGGAACCATGTGATATCCAGGAACCCTGCGATATCCAGGAACCATGTAAGAACCAGGAACCATGTGAGAACCAGAAACCATGTGAGAACCAGGATCACCCAGAGAGCCAGGATCACTCCCAGGGTCACTCTGAGGACCAGGATCATCCCAAGAAACAGGACCACCCCAAGAAACAGGACCACTCCAAGAACCAAGAAGATCTTGATTATGAGCAGGCAAAAGTGAGTAAACCTTATCATCATAACCCTCTCTACTTGATTCTACCATAATGTTACACCAGAAGAGAAATAACAGGCTGGTTTAACAACTGTTATGTGTGGAGTAGTAAACCTAAGATCACTTATATGTACTCATCTCAAAAACAAGTTTGAATAAGTTGAAATATGTTGTATGGGACCCTGCATGATCATTAATGATATGCCTCCAATTACAAATGGAATACTCTGTGTGTGGGTGTTAGAAAATTGGTGTTTTATGGAGACATAATGATTGTGTTATCAAAAGATAGAAAGACTAATTTGGGAGGAGCAAGGTGTTATTTTGATAGTTACTACTTTTGTTACTTGCGAGGAATAATCTGTGTGTGAGTGTTGTTTAAATGCTGATCCTAAAACCATGATATCAATTTTGCACATGCTAAGTGACACATTAATGTATTACATTATATTTAGCACTTTAAACTTGCAACATTTTTCTTTTTTTCTTTCAGGGATTCCACTTGGATCCTCAAGTTATGAATGTAGTATTGGAAATGTTTGGAGAGAGTCAAGATCAAGTTCTATGCAGTGACGAAGAGGAGAAAGGAGATTTTGACAGGGTTGAAGGACTCTGTCATTTGCCAAACCTGATTGAATCAACTTCAAAAGATGAGTCTAATAAATGCGAAAATGTGTACATCCAATCATACAAAAAAGAAGATGACAAACGGGTGTACAATAAGAGCAATGCCTGCTGTTATTGTGGGAAGTTGGTTCAGGTACTTATGGCCAGACATCTTCTAAAAGTTCACAAAGATGAGTGTGACGTTGCAAAGATTCTTAGTCTTGATCAAAACAGTCCTGAAAGAAGAAGACAACTCGACCTGCTCCGCAACAGAGGTAATTTCCTCCATAACCAACAGGTGATTACCTGTGGAGTTGGGGAAATAATTCTCATGAGACGTCCAAAAAATTGTGAGGAATTAAGCTACAAGGATTACGGACCCTGTCCGAGATGTCTTGGATATGTAGCCACTAGAGATCTGTGGAGACATATTCATTACAGATGCAATGGGGATAAACCACAAGAAAAGCAAGACAAAAGAGAAAGTAAGGGTGAACTTACTGTACAAAGTGAATTATTGCAAAACAAGCTGGATGGAGCATCTGAAGATCTACAGAAATATGTACTTAGCACCATGAGAAGCAGTGAAGTGTCTAGAGTTGCAAAAAGTGATGACTGCATAATAGAGCTTGGCAATTGATGGATCAAAAAGGTTAGTGGTCTTCGAAAGTCATTAGTTTCCAGCAAGATGCTTTCTGCTGCAAAACTTGTCATTAAGTTGAGAGAGATGCACCCCAACATAGGAGATGGGTTCATCAGTGATTTCCTCAAACCGACCTTTTTTGATTCAGTTCTTCATGCTGCTGATCAATTAGGGGGTCAAGAAGTCTCTACCGCTGGACAGTCCTCTTACAGCAAGCCATCTGTGGTGTTAAAGCTGGGCCATGATGTAAAGCAACTAGCTACCATTAAGCTATGCAAAGCGTTGAGATCAGGGAATCCCACAATGGAGAAGGATGCACAAGCCTACCTCACAATTCATAACCAAGAATGGGGCATGAAAATCTCCTCTACAGCTCTGTCAACACTTTCTGAACGCAAATTCAACAAAGGACAACAACTGCCTAACACAGAAGATTTGGTAAAATTGAGTGGGTATGTTGTGAATGAGTTAAAAGCAGCAATGGAAGCTATAGATGACAACATCAATGAACAAACGTACAAAAGGCTTCAGAAGCTCTGCATGGTACGGCTGCTACAGTTTAATAAGAGAAGGCCTGGTGAATTGGCCAAAATAACTGTACAGGCATATGCCACTAGACCAGCTTGGGCAGAGGTTGGAATTGAAGAGGTGAAGAAGAGCCTTACTCCATTAGAGACCAAGCTACTTGAAAAAATGGACCTTGTTTACCTTCGAGGAAAACGTGGGAACCCTGTTCCCGTAGTAATACCAGAGCTTTGTAAGAATGCAATCGAGCAGGTCATCAAGTATAGGGGCGAGGTGGACATACCTGACACCAATAACTACATCTTTGCAACAATCAGGTCAGAAACACACCTCCGTGGTAATGATTGCCTCTCTGAAGTGGTGAAAGAAGTAACCTTGAAAGAGCCTGAAAGGATAAAATCAACCAACATGCGAAAGTATATGGCTACTGTGTCCCAGGTGCTGGCACTCAATGACAATGAACTGGATTGGCTGGCAAGGCACATGGGGCATGACATAAGAATTCATCGCCAATTCTACCGGCTGCATGAATCTTCGGTGGAGCTAACCAAAGTGACAAGGCTGCTGATTGATGTTGCAGATGATGGTCAAGTTGGAAAATGGACAGGAAATAAGTTGGATGATCTATCCCTTGAAGGTAAACTTCAAGGTTTTTAGTTTTATTTTATGCACCCCTGTTCAAAGTCAAAATAATGTTTTCTTTTTATACCTTTTCTCATATTTTTATGTGATCTTAATGGGGGCTAGCCCCCTCTGGCTGCGCCAATAAATATATGACTCTTGCATGGAATTTTGGGTATATTTCAGGGTGTGGGACGGTTTATGGATGGGAGCGTTGGCACTGTATAATATCAGCCCCCCCCCGGCCAGCTGTAACACAATTAACAAGCTTAAATAACAAGCTTGCATTTATTTTCTTGATATATTCCTCACAGTTTAAGAAATCTACCTAATCAAGAGGGACTTATAGGCTGCCGGTGTTGTAGTCCCACACAATATATAAACTGCATAAGTGCATATTGAAATAATAACCCCTCTACCCTATAGTTTCTATGCACAACACATGTATATGCAAGACTGCAGAGATATTTTGAAGTTTTAATATAATGTTGAAATTTTCCGAGCAGAGTATTAGTGGAAATATATCTGTAAGTCAAATATTGCCGGACTCATTCTGGACTCCGATAAAAATTGTCGAGTCCAGGAGGTCAGAGTCCTTGGGATCCGAGTCCTTCCAAAATTTTGAGTCCTACAACACTGTTTAGTTTACACATCGAACATACACAATGAATCCAACAAACTTCATGCAATATTGTTATTTAAAGGTGGATGTGACGTCAGGATCAAGGCTTACTTGGTGTACATCGTGACCGGACGCCTTCCCCCGGGACAATTCCTCACCCGGACATTTCCCCCCCCCGGATAATTGAGTTTGATTGGGGGTGGGGTTAGGGTCAGTGGTTAGGGTGGGAGAAAAGAGGGGGGTAATGTCCGGGGGAATTGTCCGTGTGGGGAATTGACCGGGGGGAGATGTCCTAGAACCTGAGATGGGGTGTGTGGGGTACAGATGGGGGGGATATAGAATTGTTATCAGTCGCTACCAGGACCATTGCAATTTGGATGGTTAATGAAAACCCTGGGGTGATATGCCTCGAGCCTAAGTGTTAGGACTAACGTTACAGTAGTACAGTAATGTAACACTCCCTCTTTCCACCACCCCCTCCCCCATATCGTTCATCCTAGTGTATGGGCTACCACTTGTGAATTTTAGTATGCGAGTAGAAAAGTATAAATACCATGGAGGGAGCCACGGCCCAACAGACGTCACAAGCATCATATACTAAATTACTAATATACATAAACACACTAGGCTTAGGGCCTATAGTTAAGTTAGGGCTAAGCCTAGGCCTAATTATAAATATCGAAGTACAATGTAGGCTTACGTTACGTATAGGCCTACGTTGGGGGCTTAATACTGGAGGCTGTGAGAGTGATAGGCTACTTACAATTTAATATGCTGTTAATGTGTTGTCCTCATTGATCGAATTTTCCTTTCATAAAACAGCGAAAGTCCAGCCAAACGTTGTTAAAGGATTACTGAAATCGCAACAATCATGTCTTCATTGATTTCCCCGACTGACAATGAGCTTTTCTATACAAAAGTGTTGCTTACATGAGGATTATCCCTCACAAATCACACGGTTTTTAACACAACACAATACAGTTTGTGTACACGTAGTCCTACACACGTATACTGTGATCGAATACACCTCGCACGTATTGTGTAGAGATTAACCCATGCATTGCGTGCGGAGAGCCAATCGAGCAAGTCGCGCCATGTATTGCAAAATTTCATTCATAAATCTTTACGAGGATGAGGTCACTTAGTTGGCTTTTGATTGGTCAATAGTAGACTACAGCATGACGTATAAATAATCTGGACGAATACATTTCAGGGTGATTGGACAAATGCTGAATAGGTTATATCAATATTCATTGCATGACCGTATTATCAGCCAATCAGACAAACTGATATTACATTGATGTTGTTGTTGACTTCTGTCAAATAGTACTTTTTTATGACTGAAATAATAATGGTACGTATCAAAGTCATATCAAGGTCCTATTTCGATTGAAAACATGTGAATTAAATATATACAGGCATAATTCATGCCACGTAAGAATAGCGAAGAGTGAAGGTCTCGCTCGTTAAGTGGGGCCTATCCAGGTCGACCAATGGATTTTATGATATTAAAGCAACACATTTGAATATAGTGGCATACCATTTTGTCATGTTACGTGAAAACGTGTTGCCAAGTGATAAAACGATCCTGGTGTGAGAAATCTGGTCATGTGGGTAGAATGAGCTAGGGGGCACGGTGGGGTCACTTACTCCATGGATAACAAGGACCTTGTAACAAAGAACGAAGGTACCCCCAAAAAATTGTTTGTGCCCCTGAGATCTGCGATATTGATAAAAAGCATTGATATTTGCGGATTCCCTGTCCCCCCTCAAATGTTGCGCCTCTTCTTTGAAATGTCGTCGTTATACTCAATCATGGGCGGCGATCACGGGGGTGGGG
>JAODFY010047843.1:0-12465 GCA_027580055.1 Paracaudina chilensis | reverse complement strand
GGAATCGGTATCGGAATCTGGCAGATTATGAAAAAAATAATCGGTAATCAGTATTTTCCGATATTGCATAATCGTTTTACCACAAGTGGTATACCTTGTCAATACATACATGGAAGAAGTTGTGCTGTCATGCACTAAATGAAATCACAAAGGTTGCCAGCTCATTAAGCAAAATCCATATCTTAATCAATGCTTCTGTGTGGGGAATCCCATTTGAGTGTTGACTTTTCCTCCCCTTGACTGAACAATTCTTTAACATTAATTAGTTGGTGGCATTTTTTAGGGTCTTTGCACGTGGAAAAACAAATGACATTTTAAAACAATGTTTTGCTAAGTTTATTATACATAAAAAAAATGGTGTGTTACTAGACAGTAGTATATGCCCGCCAGTTGTTACCGATGAAGATGTTTGTTATGACGCTAGCAAACACTTTCAGCACTCGTAAGGCCTCCCTCTGATCAATACTGACATTAATGCTTGTGAGTTGTTACTAATGGATATATTGTTATGAAGCTAGCAAACACTTTCAACACTCATAAGGCCTCACTCTGATCAATACTAAACAGTAATGCTTGTCAGTTGTTATTGATGGATATATTGTTATGAAGCTAGCAAACACTTTCAACACTCATAAGGCCTCACTCTGATCAATACTTAACAGTAATGCTTGCCAGTTGTTACTTAATGGAGATATGTTTTTGAAGCTAGCAAACACTTTCAGCACTCATAAGGCCTCCCTCTGATCAATACTAAACAGTAATGCTTGCCAGTTGTTATTGATGGAGATATATTATGAAGCTAGCAAACACTTTCAGCATGCATAATTAGATCTCCCTCTGATCAATACTAAACAGTAATGTTTGTCAGTTGTTACTTATGGAGATATGTTTTTGAAGCTAGCAAACACTTTCAGCACTCATAAGGCCTCACTCTGATCAATACTAAACAGTAATGCTTGTCAGTGGTTACTGATGGAGATATTGTTATGAAGCTAGCAAACACTTTCAGCACTCATATAAGGCCTCCCTCTGATTAATACTAGACAGTAATGCTTGCCAGTTGGTACTGATAGATATTGTTATGAACATCATCATCCTAGCATATGGTTACTTTTTGAAATCTTTTTATGGAGTAATGTTCCCCCTTCATACATTTCCCCTTCCAGGAAGTGAGATTGCAATTCTGTCCTATTAATTTGACTAATGACATCATTACTAGACCCTAGTCACTGCAAATTGGGTTAATCGCCTCACTACCCTTGGATGAGGGCCCTTGGGGATAATCTGCCCCGTATTCACCATTACCAGACAATTATTACGGTGATTAAAAAAAAAAAAATTGTCAAAGGAAATAAATTCTCATTTGCTATCTGATGAGAGTTCTCACATGGTCCAGTCTGGTCAGAATAGTTTCCACATGCTCTAACCTGGGCAAACTAATTATATGAAAGTGAACCAGATTAATAGTAGTGTCAAAGGTCAATGAGAAGGAAGCATTGACTCTGTCTCATTTTACAGTCATGATTGTGTGTATTTCATTTGCATGTGTGTCTGTCTGTGTGTAATTCCAAGCTTGTAACCTTGTTTATCCTATCAGTGGAAGAGTGTACAAATAAGCTAGATAACAGTTAGACTTGTTCGTTCTCGTTCTCAAAAATCGTGTTTAGACTCGCTCGTTCTCGAAATCGTGAGCACCTTATTTATTGGAATTTTTGTGAGTCATAAATATTTGCTGGTAGGGTTAAATATTCTCTTTATGGCCGTGTGGTTTTGTTTACCAGTGTTGCTTATAGCGCTACTGCTTTTATGAAATTGTGCCAAGTTTAATGTTGGCACAGTGGAAAAATAAAAAATAATTGGAAATGTAAGACTGCTAGATTAAAGCAGTTGGTTGCATTTGCATATCACCAGCCCCTATCATCCCCCCCCCCCACAGCCTACATTTGAAGGCATTTCGATCTTAATGTTTTCAGATCTATACATATTTACCTCACTATCACCTCCTGAACTGACAATTTCACCAACACTTATAGGTGTATTGGGAGTTTGGGACTGCCGATAATTTGTCATGTTAATTTGTCATCTTTGACTTTTAATGAGCACTGGCTTACATTATAAGGGTGCCAATTACCAGGCATCCTTTGCCGCCTTTTAAGGTGATGCCTCGCACAACTTAACATGTACCATATAGCTCCAAGACTCACCATCTCTTTACGCTGTAGCAGGCCTTTAATGAAAGCCAGTAAATGTGATATGAAGGTCACGTTTTGTTTTTCGCAGGGGGCAGGCTGCTCTGCAGTTATAACTTAATTTCAACTCTTTTACCATTTTTTCTGCAAAGGCTTGGGTTGTCACACCAGGAAGTGCACTTGGATGATTGCAGGAAAATAAAACAAAAATGTCTCCGGGTTCAGAAGTGGGAATCTTTCTGGCAGTTAGCAGTGAAATTTCCACCTGCTAGTCTCCACCACACACTTAAGTGCCTGCTGGTCAAAAAAGAAAAACATTGCATGTTTGTTTTGGAATAGCAGCTGACATTGGTTGTCATAGCGACACAAATTTAATTAAGAACAGTATATATTTATTTCACATTTGTTTTGTGTATATATCAAGGACATATATAGTTGCCTGCATCTGCACTGGAAATAAATTAAATATTTCGATTAAATTGTGCGTTCTTTTAAAAAGACTGCTTTTGATGTTGTTTTTAGACTTTAACGCATTTATTTTAACGCATTTATGTATTTATATTTAATGCATTTATGTATAACATATTTGTGGTGTTGATATTGAATCTTACCACTTGCTCACTATTGATGATGGTGTCTATTGATGATGATGATAGTCATGTATCACCAATCACTAGAGGGGGGTATAATGTGAAAATGGAAAACATTACGATTTGCGGCCCCTTATTAAAACCAGAACATGCTTAAAAGGAGGAATTGTGCCCTAAGAGAATTCTCGGTTCTCTTCTGTATCATTGGAAACTTATGTGACTGTTTTCTGATTGCAGATGATTGCAGAAACTAATGTGACATAATTTATTGCTGCCCCATTTTTAAAAACATTGACGATTTTAGATATCATCAAGTGATGATTATTAAAAGTACTAATGGGACTTATTGCCCCACTTTTGGAAACATTGATGATCGCAGATATCATCAAGTGAGAGATGAGTGAGTGTTAATGTGATTTTTTGCTGCCCCACTCTTTAAAATCATTGATGATGATTGTCATCAAGTGAGGATCATTAAAATGATTATTATTGGCAGGTAGAACATTTTAATATCAGTCGCATACAGCCTGCAACATCACTGACATATATTGGGGTAATGTATAGTTTATATATATATGTTACTGAGATTATATAGGCCAACTGATCGTTATAATAAACAACTATTTGGAGGGTTTTTACTAGCATGTAGTAGCACGTAGTAAGCCTTTCATTTGAATATTTTTAATGTCGGGTTTCATTAACACAATACATAGACCTGGTTTCATCGTGCACTTCCACTTTAAGTATAAATTTAGGTTTTATTGTTGTTACTGAAACATACCAAAACAAGGAAAGTGAAAATCACTGTCCAGTGATTGCAGACATTGTTTTAAAAACAAATATGCTTGGCAGGCTAAAACAACCGTTATGCCTGGAAGATCTAAAATGATAGTCATGTTCCAAATTACAGATCATGTATCTGGTATATTTCATCAATTTGAGAACTATCTCTTAATAATACCAGCCGACTTTTAATGTCAAACATTAAATCGTTCATAATCGGTAAAAACTTTGAGGCTGGCTACTCTCCTAGATTAATATTTGACCAAAAATATTGAAAAAAGTAATCTCCGAAGTAAGCGAGATGAGTTTAAGGAAAGAAGAGAAACTGCCCAGCTGGTCTGGTTACAGACAATATTTAAAAAAAAACAAATCCGCTGTGCGGGTAATAAACAGTTCACCCATACATAATTGCATACTTTGAAATAATGTTACATAAGAATCCAACCAGTCACGTCGTGCTCCAAATCAATTCCAACTTGGATGTTTCACTTTAATTTCATGGATTGGTCCGATTAGCTCGTTCAGATTGAAAGCGGCAGATACACGCGACAGATAATTGCTTGTGTAATATATCTTTAACAGAAACTAATAACAATAGCAGCTGCATTTGGCTATCATTAAAAACATCTTATTTGTTGAAACCTGCAAGGCTCGCTATTAGATTAATCTTTTACTCAAAAAATTGAAAAGTACTGAATACATGGAGGCTATTTTTGCAATGAAAATATGTTGACTACAACAGTTTCTTTAAATTCCGTTCGTTCTAGTGAAACATTTGTGTGTGAAAGGTGAATCATATCCTTTTGTCATTTATTTTCTACAGGAATCGGCGGGGGGCGGGGGCGTATAAGTAACTACCCATCAGTTACAGATGATATTGTATACACTTTGCTAGAAAATTAATCATAATAACATAATAAATCAAAACTATGATCTTATGACCAAATTTGACGTGCCGCTTTAATGTAGTGGACTGGCCATGATTAGCTCATTCAGATTCAAAATAGCAGCGAGAGAAGACAGATAATTGCTTGTGGTAATACATTATTACCGCAGCTAATAACAGCTGCGTTTGCCATTTGGTAATTAAACATCTTATTTGGTGAAACTGGCCAGGCTCGCTACTCTACTAGATTCAAAGGCAATATATTGTGCATTTTCAGAATGGGAAAAGTGTTGACTGAAATAGTTTAGTTGTCTGGTTTGGTATTCAATGAAATGTTTATGCATTAAAGGTGGAATGCGTCATTTGACGCTTGTCTGGGGAGCATGCAATAAATTAATGCTGTAACATGTGTTAACAGCATTAACAATATCACATTGCACGCTGTGTTCAGCCTGCACTACAAGGTACTGCATTAAAAATATCACATTGCACGCTGTGTTCAGCCTGCACCACAAGGTACTGCATTAACAATATCACATTGCACGCTGTGTTCAGCCTGCACCACAAGGTACTGCATTAACAATAGCGCATTGCACGCTGTGTTCAGCCTGCACCACAAGGTACTGCATTAACAATAGCGCATTGCACGCTGTGTTCAGTCTGCACCACAAGGTACTGCATTAACAATATCACATTGCACGCTGTGTTCAGTCTGCACCACAAGGTACTGCATTAACAATATCACATTGCATGCTGTGTTCAGTCTGCACCACAAGGTACTGCATTAACAATAGCACATTGCACGCTGTGTTAAGCCTGCACCACAAAGTACTGTGGGGCCGATGCGTCACAAGCAGTCACAAACCATTTTTGAACAAGCTAAATCTGTTAAATTTGTAAGTAATTTTGCTGAACAATACCATAGCGTGTGCTGTGTTCCAAACAGTGGCATGGTATTCCACCACACTGCATCAAACTTCAGCAGATGTGTCACAGTCACAAATAATTTTTCGGTCACAAATGTCACAAAAGCTAAATCTGGTACAATGTTGTTGCCCATTACATGTTGTGTGTACCCAAGAACACCCCTTCTACCCATATTCCACACTACTATAGCCATCTAATCATATCTGTCATTAATCCAAGAAATTTTACTGTTCAAACTGTGAAATTTGTGTGCGGATGTTTGAAATATTTATGGATGTTTACATTGTGTCAAACAACATTTTCTCAGGCTTCGGAAATAAAAGACTTCACATTATAAAGCCTACCTACAAATGTTTGTCAAGAGGCTAATTTACTGTCTGTTTATGCAGAGGAATAACAACACTTTAAGATGTTGCCAGTTTTACTACATCATGATGCTGGTTGTATTTCACTACACCGATGTATTCATAAAGCACTGGTATCCGCCAAGGATGACTCTTTTAATGTTCATTACGGCACTAATGTTGGTCATTTTAGTGCCTCACCCAATGACACTACACGGCAGTCTGACCATAGGACTTGAAACCTGGATTACGCAACCATGCTCCCAGATATAGTATTGTGATGGTGACGAGTGCAGCCGCCATACAGTGGAATACCAGCGTGCCGCCCTTTTATCCCTTCCACCACTAAAAGAATGTTTAATGATAGCCAAGTGCAGCTGTACATTAGCCCACAGTGGGATATAATTCCCCCACCACAGTGGTACATAACCCCCCCCCCCCATCACAGTGGTATGTTTATAATCCCAAACACACTAAATGAATGATATAATGATAGATAAGTGCCAGTGTACAGTAGGCCATATCTCCCCCCACCCCACCCCCACACACCCCACACACAAATGAATTCATGATATTTAATGATAGCTAAGTGCCAGTGTACAGTGAATACCGCACTGGTACCTCATCCCTCCCCCTGCCAAATGTTTAATGACAGCCAAGTGTAGCTGATCTGTGGAAGACCACAGTTGCATTTATCCCCCCCCCCCAAAAAAAAAAAACACACACATACCTGTACATGTGCATTTGTACTACATACAACAGCAGTATTTCAGCCCTCCCTGCACCAATTGGGTGTTTTTGGATGATGTTTAATGATGGCGAAATGCATTTGCAGCATTTGCATTGTTAAATGGGCTATGGGAACTCAGCAATAGGATATTTTCCCACCCCACAGGGAAAAGTGTAAAATATGGAAAGCATACAAATGAGGAAGGAATATCACATTAAATATTTCAAACAGGTTTAAATATACATTGTGACATACAAAAGTCATAAGGTATAAGGGTGCAGCAGTCGCTATTCATACAACAAAAACTTGAACTGACTGCATGCACAAATACACTTCCGTAGGCGTTGAGTACACACTACTGTATGTAAGTGCTTCCACCTTCAAGGAAGTCTCCCGATTCAAATGACATTTTGTGATTTTTGATTCCCTGCCTTGGCTGCAAGGAATCTATGCGATCACGTTGGCATGTGTATGTGTGTGTGTGTGATGCAAAGCTTGTAACCACGTTATCTCAGCAGTCCCAAGTTCGATTAATATCTTGTTTGGTACATATTTGTGTAGATGATCCCTATTGATTTTGAAAGAGGTCAAAGGTCATATGATGTCAATAGGGGTCAAACATTGAAAACTTTGTAACCAGGCTAACTCAATAGGGGTCAAAGTGAATGAAACTCATTTGGTATGTAGGTCACCCATATTGATTAGATGAAACCAATCAATTGTATTTTGAGAGAGCAAGGAATCACAAAACCTCTTGGTTTTCTGGGTTTTTTTTAATGTTCTGGTCAATGTTTTTGAGGATTTTTGGTTCTAGTCTGCTGCACTGTTTTTGTGGGGTTTAAAAGGAAATTGTCTGTATGAATAGTAATAGCTTGAGTCTTCCTTACAGAAAAAGTTGAATAGGCTCAACCTTACAGTGATGGGCAAGTCTACTCCACCACAAAAGGAGTCTCATAATAGTGGTTTCTTTACCTTCAAGTGAGTCTCATTATTGTGGTTGCTTTACCTTCAAGGGAGTCTCATAATAGTGGTTTCTTTACCTTAAAGTGAGTCTCATAATAGTGGTTGCTTTACCTTCAAATGAGTCTCATAATAGTGGTTTTGTTACCTTCAAGGGAGTCTCATAATAGTGGGTGCTTTACCTTCAAGGGAGTCTCATAATAGTGGTTGCTTTACCTTCAAGTGAGTCTCATTATTGTGGTTTCTTTACCTTCAAGTGAGTCTCATTATTGTGGTTTCTTTACCTTCAAGTGAGTCTCATAATAGTGGTTTCTTTACCTTCAAAGGAGTCTCATAATAGTGGTTTCGTTACCTTCAAGTGAGTCTCATTATTGTGGTTGCTTTACCTTCAAGTGAGTCTCATAATAGTGGTTTCTTTACCTTCAAGGGAGTCTCATAATAGTGGTTGCTTTACCTTCAAAGGAGTCTCATAATAGTGGTTGCTTTACCTTCAGGTGAGTCTCATAATAGTGGTTTCATTACCTTCAAGTGAGTCTCATTATTGTGGTTGCTTTACCTTCAAGTGAGTCTCATAATAGTGGTTGCTTTACCTTAAAGTGAGTCTCATAATAGTGGTTGCTTTACCTTCAAGTGAGTCTCATAATAGTGGTTTCTTTACCTTCAAGGGAGTCTCATAATAGTGGTTTCTTTACCTTCAAAGGAGTCTCATAATAGTGGTTTCTTTACCTTCAAAGGAGTCTCATAATAGTGGTTGCTTTACCTTCCAGGGAGTCTCATAATAGTGGTTTCGTTACCTTAAAGTGAGTCTCATTATTGTGGTTGCTTTACCTTCAAGTGAGTCTCACAATAGTGGTTTCGTTACCTTCAAGTGAGTCCCATGATGGTGGTTTCTTTACCTTCAAGTGAGTCTCATTATAGTGGTTGCTTTACCTTGAAGGGAGTCTCGTAATAGTGGTTGCTTTACCTTCAAGTGAGTCTCGTAATAGTGGTTGCTTTACCTTCAAGGGAGTCCCATAATAGTGGTTGCTTTACCCTCAAGGGAGTCTCATAATAGTGGTTTCTTTACCTTCAAGGGAGTCTCATTATAGTGGTTGCTTTACCCTCAAGGGAGTCTCATAATAGTGGTTGCTTTACCCTCAAGGGAGTCTCATAATAGTGGTTTCTTTACCTTCAAAGGAGTCTCATAATAGTGGTTGCTTTACCTTCAAAGGAGTCCCATAATAGTGGTTGCTTTACCTTCAAGCAAAAACCTGAGAGGTTACCTCAAAGAAGACAAAAGGATTCACAAGACACTGTAATCAGCAACCAAATATCTTGTTCTATTCTCTAGATATCACTGCATCATGTTCAGTGACTTTCTTTTATGAGGGACCTTTTTTAATTAACATTATAAATTCAAATATTGTATTGGACCATTGTAAATATGGGTAATAAAAATACAACAAATGCAAAGGGATATTACTTTGTGGAGCTGTGAAGTCATAATAGACTTACTACAAATCATTTTCTGCAAGAAAGTGGCAGCCACCCCTCCATGTTACTGAAAGGGTACCACTCAAATACTGAGAATGGAACAAGATGTTTTAGATTCTGATTGCAGTGACATACATCTTTTTATCTATTTTTTAACCACACTAAACCATGGATACATTGTTCTAGCTAGGCAGGTCGGGGGTGGTCAGATGTAACCAGCACAAGGGCTTACAGGCACTGGAGTAAATAAGGATGGATGGAACAAAGATGGAACAAAGGTCAATAAATATGTAAAATTCAGTCCTGAAAATCCAGGAGCCACGACCCCTGCCAGGGTGTTACCCATGGACCCCACCAGGGGCCCTAATGTGGGCCTTGGTCCCCCCTCCCCCGGCATTGACTGCTCACCTCCAGAGCTGGACTTGCTATGCTGCTCACCATCATCCACGCATGTAATTACTGTAGCCTGGGCACTGTTTTCTCAATGATACAGATTTATAGCTAACTTTACTACACATGTGCAATTAGGGGTGTGCTCTTTCAAATATTGATGCACTTGTCTATTACACACTGTCCAATGATTAACCAAAGGTTGTGCACCCACCTGTAAAAACTGCAAATTCCAGAAAAAAGTTGAAATACTTTGTGGGTTGTCTTCCAGGTCAAGTTTGTTTTTTAAGTCCTGACCTTAGCTCAATCCCCCAAGGGTGGAGAGAGACAACCAGTTGACAGGGCTCCAGGGGTTTGTGGGTTCAGTGGTGCAATGAGAGAAATGGAATTGGCTTGTCCAGTGATTGTCTGGTGATGTCACATTGATAATACCCTCTTAAAACTTGACCACATGTGACAGATGCAGAAAGGAACAGTTGAAGGGTTAAAATTTGACCCTTTAACAACAAATATTTGCAACAAAATATCTAAGTGAAAATAGGTTTAAGATATGATTAATAAATGCATTATTTTGAAGTTTGGGTTGTGTTGGGTGGGGATGATAGATGGGGTGGGGCTAGGGAGAAATGTTGTTGGAGGTGTGACCAGAATTCTAAATGGGCCATTCTCCCCTGGTAAATAGAAAAGTACTGTCAACCGTTGCAAGAACTTGCTTCTCATGCAGCCAGCTATCTCGGAAAGTTCTAATATTAATTTTTTATCCCTCACACACTACGAATCATGCAACCTAGGGGAGTACCAAAGTTATGAAGATTTAATTGCAATACATATTTTCTAGTACTGTAGTACATTCTAGTACATTTTTTCTAGTCTGAAAGTTGCTCCATTGTGGGAGAATGTACTTTTTCACAGTTGACACTGTATAACCCGCAGCGCTGCCACAGAACAGTGCAAGGACGTTTACCTACGGCCACTTCAACGGCACAATGCAAACATCTGTAGGCAATACAGTTTCATGCGACTATCATGGTCCTTAGTCGCTACAAGATTATGTTAGTTTTAAACTGATGTGTCAGATGTTAGACGTGATATATCTGTTACCATGTACCTGTGTAGTACAGTAGGTGTTTGTTAAAACTACTGTATTGCTTGGGGCCGTATTTTTGCGAATGTTTTTTCTCAATTACCTGCTCAGTGAACTTTTTTGTAGCATTGTCAGCCATTTTTCAGAATATTCACATTTTAATTGATCCTTCAAATCCTAGAATTTTCCAGCAGGGTTTAAAGAATTCTCTTAATGTTGTTTATTTAATATCCCAAAGCAATATGGCGGCTCTCCGAAAAGGAGAAAAAACTGTTTTCTCGGGAAACAGAATCTCGTGGACTGTACTTTGTAATCGATAGATGGCCATGCATTGGTTTAAGTGTCCATCACAAGGGATAATTGTTTCAGTCAGACCTTTCTTGATTGAGGTGTTTCCTGCAAAAACAATCCTTCCATAATTCAAAAGAGTTTTACCCTGTGAGATGTTCTCCTAATGGCTTTATCATCAACCTGTCTGCCATCTTTAAGTGGCTTTGCAAATCCTTCAAACCGCATCTTTTCTGTTTCCGTTAGTCGGGTCAGGTTCGAGTCGCTAAGATGGTTCCCCATTTTTGTATCTGCTTCAATCATCTCGACGTAGCTGTTACATGAAGAGACAAACAACTCTCTCCTCCGTCAGCTGCAAGTTTGTCGATCGTTATCGATGCTTTATAATGTATCATAATTTATCATTGTTGTTTGCAACGCACTTTGATACTTTGGATAGCCTAATGCTCTAGGCGTCTTGTATTTTCAGAGGGGCTGTTTGACCAGCAGGTACATTGTCAAGAGATGCATTAAATATTCATCAAGTAGGGAAAATAATATAGAAAGGCGTCATGCAGTGAAGGCAACTTTAGTTGTGTTTAGTTCTGTGAAGATGTTTTTTTTAATGTACAAGTGCTTTGAAAGTCCCAGATTGGAGGGGTTTGCTGTCTGTTAATTGCAGTTTAAGTGGCATAAATAATGTTAAAGGCTTTCTCATGGTACAATTTCCTTCCATGAATCTAATTAGACCTTGGGGCACCTGCCAAAGAGAAATGCCGTCAGGGGCCTTCAAAAGCTATTACAAATTGTGTATATTTACGATACCAGTGACTTGAAGGTACACCATACAAAAAAAACTATTAATATTCTCTGTTCAATAGGTAACTAGAATTTGCCAGGCGCATTTTGGTATGTTAGAAGTAAATGCTGCCAAAGGTGTGAGTATGATACTCCCTTCCACTTTCCTGAACAGTGACCAATTTCCTAGGGAGGTAGTTATTCCACTGACTTCACTTAAATACCTAATGCTCTGTTGTAAATCTGACCTTACTTTTACCTAGATAGATTGCCTGTTGTGAATCTGACCTCACTTACACCTATAGATTGCCTGTTGTGAATCCTGTAGATGTTAATTCACTCAGCCCACACGATCATAAAAATGTGCCGTATTCATGTTAACGTGAGTTATTGGGGTCGTGGCTACATGAATTATGGCTCAACTGCACAACATGATCATTACGCTGTTTTCCTGATCAAGTCTTCCCACAGCCGTGAGGCCAAGTTACAGAAAGTAGAAGAGAGAGATACACAAATGTATGTGTGTTGGAAAAAAAGGAGCCTTTTTGATTCCCTTGATGTGTGTATGTGCGTGTGTGTGGATGTGACGGCTGCTCATAATCGCGTTATCTCAAGAACGCCAACCTTCACGAATGTCTTACTTGGCATATGTAGCTTTCCCCACATTGAGTACAAGTAGCCTATTGTTTTTGGTGCTGTTCCAAGGTTTGAGGTCAACAGAGGTCAAACAGTTAAAACCTTGTAATCGCAATAACTGAAGAATGCAAGAGTCTACAGAAGTCATATTTGACTTCTATGTTGCTCATATGGGGACTGGGGTACAAGAACTCTATTGTTTTTGGTGCCCTTTCGAGGTTGAGTTCAACAGAGGTCAAAATGCAAAAACCTTGTAATCGCAATAACTGGAGAGTGTCTACAGCGGTCATATGTGACCTGTATGTTGGTTTTGGACTTTTGGTGCTGTTCCAAGGTCAACAGAGGTCAAAGTGTGAAAACCTTGTAATATCAATAACTGGAGAATGCAAATGTTTACAGAGGTCATAT
>JAODFY010047732.1:0-12466 GCA_027580055.1 Paracaudina chilensis | reverse complement strand
TTAATTAGTGAATATATATGTATTAAGTTACTCACCAACTGTTTGTTGACACAAAAACCGTACGGATTGGAACATGAAATATATGAAATAGTACGGACGACCTTTTGGCAGCTTTAACTTTTGTCTTAGCTATCTTGGATAAAATAGGTGGCGCTATAGGTAAATACCCTGCCGCTACAAGTACCATACCCAATTATTTGTTGTTGACAGTTGTTGTAAACTATTATAAAAATTGTCAAAGATACTAGCAGTGACAAAATGATACATTGATACTAAGTTTGAGGAGGACTCAGGAGGTGGATTGAGGGGTGTGGGAGTTATAAATGTGTGTTAAATATTTTTGTTATCTAATGTGGGGGGCCCCTAAATGTGGGGGGCCCGAGGCCGAGGCCTCGGTGGCCTTGCCTTTAATCCGGCCCTGCAAATGGTCATTCGGTAACAAACAAAAAAAAGCCCGAAAAGCCGAATCTACCCGATTTTTCAGATTGGACATAGTATTTTCAGACGTGTTCAACAAAGAAATCCATTCTTTTGACGCTACACGAAATAATGAAACACTTAGAACCCCCTCCATGATGTACCTACATGCCCCAAAACAAAAGTATATTACTCATTAAACTTTCTTGGAGTAATTATAAATTCATTGGGCACGGATTTGAGACTGCCAAATGCCACTCCTAAATCTGGCTGTCTGTTTTTGCTCAAAGCCGCAGTCTCTTTACGTCTCTGTCTTTGCTATCAAAAAGTTTCAGGGGGTGCTATCCAATCCAATCAGAGGAATCGCACCACACACGCATACACACACAAATGCATACAACACAGGTACCTGGCGTTCCACCAATCAGAAGCTTGCTTACAAACCATGACCGTGCCTAAGCTCCGCCCACCTCCACTCAGCCGTGAATGACAGCGGTTCTTCACAGTTCCTTTATTTTAAAGTACAACTATTTGCGTAATTTACTATCTGTTACGAGTTATCCCGAGGAATCGCTATGGAACGTGCGTACTGAAAGTTGCTAGTTCACTAGACCTAGCTTATAGTTGTTAATGTTGCAATTTCTACTTCATTATGTACGTTAACTAGAACCGATCACAATAACACCGTCCGTTTGTGGATTTTTCCCGGGATTACTACAATGGCGATTACTTGCATCAGACTCCTTGGTATATCTTTTATTCTTTCGTTCATTTCCGTCAATGGACTCGCAATTAAGTGGAAGGCAAAGGATACACCAGACGGTAAGGCTTTAATCTAATTCGGTCTGTCGATAAATTATGTCTTGAATTATCTTGATTTCTACGAAGCAATACCGTACAGCTAATGGGCGTTATATACTGAAGGTGGGGGAGAGCAACTTGAAACATTTTTGAGGGAGAAAAATGTTTTCGTGGGCTGAAATTTTGGTATGGTAAAAAACGGGGAGTGATGCATGTCCCCTCCCCGTTGGGATTTTTTTTTACAAATAAAATGATTTAGGCGCAAAATGCACTGAGAAGTCCAGACGGTTTTCTCAATTCTAGTATGTTCTCTACTCAGGACATATTGTACGGCCGTGCAATCCCAAATAGTGATATTCCCCCGCCCCCACCCCGCCTATGTGGCCTAATTAATACCTATGTTATACGTGTTCAGTGCTGCAAAATACCTTACATTTTCGGTATGAATTGCTTCCAGTTCCCAAGCTTTTGGTTTGGTAGTTACTTAAAACCCCAAAAGGGAAAAAATACATCTAGGTTCCCCGTTGTCTGGTTGTTTGGCCCAGGGACGCAACCCTCGCCATGCCGCTATATAACCTCACTATACTATACTGTACTTTACGCTGTTCGGTTTTATTTACTTTTAATACCTTTATAAACCCCATTAAGGTGACATAATGATGCTTTACGACGATTCAACTACACACTTGACTGTGTTGATGGTGTTTTATGTCGTTATAGCGGTGCGTCGTACCGAATGCGAAAGTATAAACCGACTGCCGTGGCCTATTGGTTGGCAGCCTTGCCGAGTCATACCAAGGAATTAACAATGATCGTGGATGAACACCGGCCTTTCGACCATGTACTCAGATGAAAACGAGTGTATCCCATTTCTTGACCACTTTCTCGAGGCTTGGGGAGCTGGAAGCAGCTTGTCCGTCACCACTGCACAACAGCCGTG
This sequence comes from Paracaudina chilensis, assembly GCA_027580055.1. NCBI lineage: Eukaryota > Metazoa > Echinodermata > Holothuroidea > Molpadida > Caudinidae > Paracaudina > Paracaudina chilensis. Next base: position 10,308 of record JAODFY010047732.1, on the reverse strand, counting down.
TCAGACGGCGTGAAGCGGACCCCCCCCCCCCTCCCCCATCAAAAACTAAAGTACAGCACAGACGGAGAAGCCAAAGAGACTGTCAGCTCGCGATTCGAGCCCCAGAACTCCCTAATGCCAGTCGAACACTCGACTGGTAATCTATGCGCCCATCCGCACGTTCGAAAAGGTATTCGAGACCCCAGATGTAGATAAACTCTCTTCATCTATTCATGTTGATAAGGCAATTGGCTGCAATTGGCTGCACATCATCGATACACATATCATCCGCGTACAACTTGTTCGTCGTGATTTATGGGGCCCTATATAGTGCTGTACCGCCCTGTACTCAATCTTGAGCAGCACCAAAATCATATCAATAAACACTTATATATATACCCATCAACTAATTAGAGATACGTTTTAGGTGGACATAGAATTGTGAAGTGGGCATTATATAGTGACAAATTTCATGTTGGTACTGTAGATGTATAGTAATTCGCATGTTCCAAAGTTTGCATATATGGCCTATCCTATTTTTAGCTCAACAGTTTTACTTCAAGCACGCAGTGCGTATATATATATATATACTTGTGTATATAACTCGAATAGCAAATTGAATTTTTTACCATTTGTTTTTGTCAAGTTTCACACTATGATATCCTCTGTCAAGTCACAAAATTCAAGTCCGTATTGCTCCGTAGGTTGTTTTTTTTGTCAACATATAGGCCTATTATTTAAAAAAAATGTTATTGCTTCATCTTGTCATTTCTGGATAACGGTGAAAGACGTAAAAAAACTACTTATTTCCAGACGTAAATCCATATGGGAGCTCGACACTACCCTCCTATATGCTTTCTCGAGCACCTGACAGTCACGGGATAAATCTCTTCTGGTTACGTCACATCGGAACGTGATGAGGACAAAACAAAGCCAAATAACAAAATGCGAACTTAAGCAACTATCTTGTCTATTTCTGGATAACAGTGAAATACATTAAATAGCCGCCTTGCCGGGCGCATTTCCAGAAATGACACGATATTACCATACGTGTTACTGCATGCAATGACACGATATTACCATACGTGTTACTGCATGCATTGCATGCATTTTCTTTGCAGTAGGTCCACATGTGAGCCCGTTTAGCTCGATACTGCGCTGCTCTAGCACCCACAAAAGTACCCACAAGCAGCGAGTTCACATGCGTTTCTGGTGACACCGAGAACTCACAGGTTCCTAATTTAATGAGCATGTTAGTAAACTTTCTCACTGAGGTGTTTATAGCTGCATTTGAAGTTATTACAATAGGGATGTGTTCATAAATAGTTTCAAAAGTGTTCAACTGAGTGAGCCAACTGAAAGTCTGACTTTTTTGTAAGTTTTGCTACTTGCAAACCACACCTTTGATTCAATTCACATTCCACGTTACACCTTTACATTTTAAATTAAAGGCCACTGCCGTTTTGATCCTGAAATAAATTTCTCCTTGCACTACGGCCATGAAAATGCGCCCCACCACTCGCACATAGCGCCACTGCCTTTACGAAATCAACATAGGCCTAAATAAATCGTCGAGGTGGCCTGTCGGAATAATTATAGCAACAATGTAAACATATTATTAACTACTGAATGTCATTACTGTCGAGAAGATGATATTTATGTAATGTGAACCCTCTACGATAAAGTTAATATGCGGAAGTGCCTGGCATTCTCACATTAAGATAAGATTTCGCCCTATACCTCATTCTTTTCGCTCAAGACTTACAGCTATGGACTAACCCCAACCACCCCCACAGAACTTCTATCAGAAATCACCATATATAATTCGTCGAGGTGGCCTGTCCGAATAATGATGACGACAATGTGAACATTATGACTACTAAATGTCTTTACTGAAGGGAAGATGATATTTTTGGAACGTGAACCCTCCCCGATATATTTGTATAAGATAATGACTGTCTGGCATGATATTTTTGGAATGTAAACCCTCCCCGATACAGTTGCATAAGATAAGATAAGAGTGGAGGTGTCTGGCATGATATTTTTCGAATGTAAACCCTCCCCGATAAAGTTGAATAAGATAATGAGTGGAGGTGTCTGGCATGATATTTTTGGAATGTAAACCCTCCCCGATAAAGTTGTATAAGATAATCGGTGGAGGTGTCTGGCATGATATTTTTGGAATGTGAACCCTCCCCGATAAAGTTGTATAAGATAATGAATGGAGGTGTCTGACATCCGCCCATAAAGGTATAATTTTGCCACACCTCATTATTTTGGTTCAGAACTCACAGTGATTAACTACATGCACAGTATAGGCCCAGACGGATGCGCACATACAATATTCTATACTACAATAAAGTTATGCAAAATTTTACGCCTTTGGGAGAATATGTCAGCCAAAGTCAGTCAGACATGCAACACAAATGTGACTTAGGCTACGCAATGTGTTGTGTTTCCTGACTACCGCACCTGAGCTACTTGGTCGAGAGTACTGGAAAGCCTGTGTTCATCCACGATCACACCAATGTTATACATAGTAATTAGTCGTTTCTTAGTACTAAACAAAACCTTACATAAAATGCAGACACTAATTTCCCAAGCTTAATGGAATCGTTTATTCTAGCCTAAATACATGTAGGCCTGTTTCAATTAACTTAAAACGTACATGGTTAAGTTTGGTCAAATACCCTATTATACTATTTCATTGGAATATCATTGAAACATCATTAGGTAATAACGGAATATTCCAAAAATTCCTGTCCAGCGCAACAAGCCTATATATAACGTATAATAAGATCGGGCATCGACCACAGGGAAATGTCCATAGTCCAGGCTTATCTGAATGCGTTGATCAAATCAGAATGGCAGAGGTGCCCATGAGATATCTGAAGGACTTAACTTGAATCACCATATATTTGTTCAAAAGATTTATTTTGGATGCGGTAAACAAGTTATTTCCTCTCAAACTAATATGCAAGTTAAACCTCGAGGCTTATGTTTTGTATTATGTATTTGCCCAACGTAATTCCATAAGACATGGAAACAAAGGAGTTCACTGCCCCGCCAGTGGCTTAGTTTACGCCGATTAACACGGGTGATCAGTTCTCCGAGAAAGCGACCGACAGTGAACCCCGTTAATTGTAATTCTTCCGAGAACAAGCGTTTGTTACTATGGTTGGAGAAAATAACGATTAACCAACGGACTATGACTATGGTGGCCCAATCGTGTTGTTTGGCATATACTGGCCGTATTTGATGACGTCATATATACGCAGTGGCCATGAGGTTCTAGGACAACTCCCCTGGGTTAACTCCACCTTTTGTGAACCCGACCTTTCGTCGACCCGACCTTTGAACGCCTTTGTATCTGTTGCTATATCCAGCTTGGGAAGGTTCTTTCAATTAATTTGAGGTAAAATGTTGTTTACAATATATCGTGTGAATGACTTCAGGAACACCTTTCACATTTAAAATCTGAAAAAAAGTATCTTAACGACAGAATTACAAGAATTGCTTCAGATGGAGTTGTGACAGCAAGGTAAGGTCGAGTTACCTAAAGGCCGAGTTGACATGGTTGAAAATCACTGCCAACAGCAAAATATACAAAAACTTACAGATACACCAATAGGTAGAGCGAATCGATGCGCGGGCGATATCGCACATAGCTAACTCTCATGGGGTAAATGTGCCCACGAATTACGATTTCGCGGTGAAATGCATGCTATATATTTGATATGCGATAATACGTCCGATATGTAGGCCTACGTGAAGAAAATATAACACACAGTAGGCCCTAACAGTGACATATTACGATCGCGTTATATATTATGTATTGCAGTCCTGTCAGTCAGGTATATACGCGAACTGTTTACGATAGCGACACGGAATAATTTTCATATCGTAACATCACCATAACGGATAAAGTCAGCGATATTAATTAATGAAAAAAATGGCGTAACTGCGTTTATTCGATGGTCCAAATATTATACGGTATAAGGTACTGTTTTGCATTATAAGAGAATATATTGTAAGCACGTTCCTGTTTTACCCCCGCCCCCTCACGTGAACTCCTTTTAACATTTGAAGGACGCTACTCAATGCAGGTTCCAATTTTTGTACACATGACGAAGAAGGATAAAAGAAATCGCTATGGCCGTCTGCATGGGGCTGCAGCTAGTGGGTTCAATGTGTGCAGAAATTCTAACGTCGTGTAAAACATCATATCATACTTGATGATATCAGGTTTTACACCCGGTGGTCCTGTCTAATCATTATATAAACTGTTAAGTGTAAACAAATCTGTAGTGCAACCACGTGCGGCATTTATACTGATTACGGTAACCATGGGTACCATATGACAGTGTCAAATTCTTTTTTACCTCACGACATTCTTGAACACTGCGCGTTCAAAGTGACACGTGACCAACACTTACAAGGGAACTGCTAATCTACCGGCAGGAAATTATTCCAGTAGATATATGGATCACGAAGGACACTTGTACTCGTAAACGACCGTCATACAGTTTACAATTGATATTCGGTATTCGTGAGTACTTGCATATTGACACAGAAAGAATACCCCAAATACTGTAACATTTAGTGTACTGTACGATAATAAAGATATCGCCAAAGCGGTATACGAGTTGTAAGTTGAAGCTCCCCCTACAATTATCAACCCCACCCTGCCCCGCCACCACCATCCTGTATCCTTTTGGGATCATTTGGTATTCCAATATATCAAGCACAGTCGCAGCGAACACAAACAACAAAGATAGTTCACTACTTAGTTGTGTTGCATTATGTCCATTGTATGCGCCGCTCATTTATTAGTATGGTTAATGCCTTTAACAAACAATAATGCGAAATCATTATACACAAAGCGCCCACACCATTCAAGGACGAACAAACCTAATCGATGCTGTGGTCATGGACACTATACATGCTGAGATGACCGCAATTTGTTGAATGATAGGACATCGAACAAATTTCGGAATAGTGATTTTACAACCTCAGTCACAGATTCGTCACGACAAAAATATAGGAAGGCTGTTATATTCTCTTCGTAAACGACCCTGTACTACAGATAACCAAGGCTATCAGACATGATCGTGGATGAACATCGACTTTCCAGTCTTCTCTTTCTCTCTCTTCTCGACCGAGTGCTCTGATAACAAGGAGGCAGGCGTGTTACCACCCTGCTCATATTTAACGTCCCCATCAGAGCGGGGCGAGTGTTCCCCCATTCTTTGACAACTTTCTCAGTCTGTGAATGTGGAAGCAACTCACCCATGACCCATCATCAGTGTGCAGCAGCCATGTCAAACAACCTGAGGCAGACAACCCACATCAACAACTGCAGTACAGCTTCGACGGAGAAGCCACAAGAGACTAGCTCGAGATTAGAACCCGAAGACACTTCCGCATGCCAACACTCCCGCATGCCATAGATGGACATTCTACCGATAGGACACACTCCCATCTTTGTTTAAGTGTAAAAGGTTAGAAACGAACTAGACTGTGGACAAGCATGTGGGCTCATAACAAGGCGAACATGGAAGAAAACACTGGTGAAGGAGGAGGGAACGACTAGACATTAAAAATTACAGTTTGTGTATAACATTCACAATTGATTCTATGCATTGTACTTCTGTTAAATGACAATTGGTTTCTTCTTCGCTTGTACGTACAGAGCTATGCCATTTTAAGCTTATGCTGCAACCCACATATCTGCTCTCTCTAATAATATATATATATTAATCGCCCACGATCACGAGCTTTTCGTTTAAAAAAAAACCTCGTTCATAATCAAACAAACATTCAGTAATTGAAGTATTCTTCCCCACGTCGGATGTGAAAAAGCAATTCATTAATTCGACATAGTACCCTCCACGGGCTTCCTTCCTGCTCCCACTTGGCATGGGTTTGTTATGCACTCATAGCTTGTAGCTTCCAAGTCGTCCCAGGCGACACGTTCTTTTCTGTGTTGTTTGCCTTTTCAATCACCAACTTCTCCTCCTCGATTGGCATGTATTAGCTCTCCCAATAAGTTTTTGAGTATGTACACAAACTTTACAACCCAGCCACTTGTTTTTAAAGGTGCTTAAGACCCCTCATGGAAATATAATAGGTCAGCTGAGTATTTAACTTCACCGACTTTAGCCCTATTTATAAGAACCACCTCACAACCGCGTGTAATTAAGAAATACCTTGTTGCCTTAAGGCCGGGCGGTAACTTTGTTTTCGGGGCGAAGTCAAAATATTTACCCTTTGGTATCTGGACAAAAGTTAATTCCTTTCCAGGTCCAGTATCAATGCTAAAGTCAGAGAGCTATAACGGGAATAGATCATCATTACTTCCAATGAAGTTCCCCTCCCCCTTCCTCTCGATGTTCTCTTCTACGGTACAACGAGGGTGGTACAGAAAGGTGTATCGTATTTCTACGAATCCCATTCAAATTCATCCATTTCGAGTAAACCACAAGAATGTATGCCTAGCCTGTGTAACCTTGCTTGTTTTTAACCAATCTGTGTGTCACCGCCCCCCCCCCCAAAAAAAAAAAAACTGTGTGAAAGTAAATAATGGGTTCGAGCTGTGTCAACTAATGAATGAATATACAGTAGCCTCAATAGATTAGATAAAAGCCAAACAAATACTGGTCGATTGTGAACCCACATAATGGGGAAGAGGATAATTAGGTTGGTCAAGCGAGGTCTCTCTATAATAGAAATTCATGTTTGGCTTAATTTTAAAGGGTTCAGATTGATGATTTGCTCAGCCTGCAAAAGTAACAAAGAAGTACGGTAACTAATTCGGGTTCGATCGTAAATAACCAAAATCAGTAGGCATGCCGTCTGATTATCGTACTAGGTTGCTTTTGATATTTGCTCAGATAAACCACTTGCATGCAAGGACGAGATCCAATCCTCATAACCTTTGGCTCATTCCAGCGAAGCTGGTGGAGCCTAAACGTGTTGCGTCTACCCTTCTCTCTCTCTGTCCATACGTGTCTGAATACCAAACAGGAAGGCACCAAGTTGAATTTTGTAGTCCTGCGTTCTTGACATGACTCGGCTGCTCATCGAAACTCTAACCACTAGGCTAAGCAGTCGGTTAAAATGGGGTTGTTGAGTTACCTACCATGTGGTAACTCACCGTAACAGTGTCGTCTTAAGCAGAGCTATAACCGGAGTGATACTAATGCCCCCTTTGTAAAAACTCAACCACCGAATCATATCAAATCACTGTTGTTTATAAACCTCTTTCCGGGAACAGGAATTCAGTAGATTTTTGTTTGAGAACATCATTTTAATTTAGGATAGGATGCAAATAGACACCCACTTTGGTCAATTATAGGATGAATTACAACCAAGGAGTGGTCATATTTCGTTGTCATTTTTTTATAAGGGTAATAAAATGGGACATTTCTAAATGACTTCACCGTTGCATATCGGTGATACGTCGTGGAATGTCCTGTATGGTGAAAATAACAAATCATGACAATATTTTTTATTTCGAACATTTTGTACGGGTTCAAAAATGCTGTTTTTTACATTATCACCGTTATCCGGAAACGACAAGATGGATCTATTGCATTAAGCTCGCAGTATGGTATTTGGCTATATTTGTCTTCACAGGTTTTGTTCATGTAGTGACGTAACCCGAAGAGAGTTATCCCGGGCTCGCTAGTTGTTAGAGTCGTCGAGTATCAGCGCAATGTCGAGCTCGCGGCATGCTAAATCGGACCTATACTACAGAGAATAAGGCAGTAATATGTCCGAAGGCTGCATTAGGTTATAAAAACGGTTTTAGATTAATCGGCTCGTTTGCGGGTTTATGTAAATGTGTAATGTTTTCAGACCAATAATACATAATGAAATAATCTACATAGGTTATCGGTGGATGGTGATGAATTCAGATATGAAATAAGGTGTATAGTGGGTGAATGTGGCACGGAATGTTAGATTTATTTATATTTTCTTAAATAAATAGTCTAAAAAAGAATATCGCCCCTAACCCCTATACACCTTAGTGTACTTAACATTGTGTGTCACCTTCATAGTGTATAGCTGTATACCCTACCATATACGGTCATCTTTAGAGCATTAGTGTATCTGTGTAGGCCTTGTTTGTACTTCTTTTTTACTTGTTACTCCCTTTTTTCACAATTTAATTAACAGCGTTTTTAATTGTAACTGCAACTTGTATTGTTCAATGTCCATTAGGTTCAATAATATTCCTATACGTCCTTAACACACGTAACGTAATTGTACACGATTAGCCCCGCGTGTATCTTTATAAACCTCAACACAATTAGATCCCGACAAAGGTGAGCCATGTAATTACACATTGACACCATGAGACCTCCATGGTTAAACAAGAAGTGCTCGCTTGCATGAACACGGATCGTTCGCCCAATGAATAAGTAGCTTATAATGGTAACCATATGTCTTCCAGTGTGTGTTCGTCACCTGCAAGTGTAGAATACATACAGAATGGAGCCCAATGTTATTTTTCAGTCTATTGAAGAAAATAAAATGCGCCATATACCGGCACACCTGGCTTGTATAATGTTTGGCTGAACCCCTCACAACAAGCTACATAACCAGTGTCCGGATACCAATTCATGTTTCCAGTATAGCGGGTACAGGGGCCGCCCCTTTTGTGCATCGTCTTAAAGGATTTTTACAAAAAATAGAAAAAATGTAGTGTACAAAACAAAGTGTAGTTACAACATGGAATCCATGTGAAGGGCTATAGACCAACAGACACCCAACCTTTCCAACCCTATCAATAAGTCATGAAAAACATTTTTATTAGCCTACTGCTTTTATCCAATATTGATACCGGGGAGACTTTTTTTGGACGAATTATGTCTCATTTAGTCTACACGATAAACGTCGTTCTTGGTATAAACCCTTGCCATTGATTGCCAAATGATTGCCATTTGATATAGCGTAATTTCCATGTTAATAGCATGATCAAATGCACTGTTACATTCATTATCCCTGGTCATTGGTAACTCATCGAACCCACACTTAGTGTGCACATTCTAAGCTGTTCGCCTATACAGCATCGTGTCCCCTGTTATACGTCGGTGATAATTGTGACAACAATCAAATTAGGCGTATAGGAAGCGGGGTGACTGGGGGCGGAAGCCTCCGGTAAAAAAACGCTGGGTTGATGTATGCTTCCGCTTCCACTTTTCAAGGGGGGGGGAACACCTTATTTGTTCCCTCTGTGAAATATATCAAATTAAATATATAAATTGTCAGAATGTTGTATAAATTCGAGAAAATAAAATCGCTATTACCTTGTTGTAGCCTTTTGTTCTCAATTTTGTTCTCACCATTTCCAAATTTGTCAAACTCATTTATAGCTGGAAGGTGCATATCTGTCTCACTAAGACATTTTCGCGCGCTCTATTTATGAGACGTGGGCAACCCCGTTTAAAATTTCTTCCACCCCGCGACTGGGCGGCATTCTCCAGAAATATTCAGCTTGAGGCACACATGTGACGTGGGCAACAACCTTCGCAGATTTCAGATTTTAGGCATGGCTGTATCGCAACAAAGTTTCAGCTGGAGAGGCGGCGCCATAATTCAAGATCTGGGGGTTCAAACTTTTTGGTGTTTCTGTACGTTGTTACTGTTGCAGTGTTCAGCAAGGGTGACAGTAGGCCTAATTAATTCACAACTCATGCCACTACGGTAATATGGGTCTAGGGCGAACCTTGCACCAAATTAAGTCCTCGACTATACTGGCTTCCACAACTCAACTTGATGAGTTGGGTAACGCAGTCTCGGATGTGGACGCTGACATTTTGAGATTTGCTACACAAGTTTGTGATCAAACTTAGCGATAGCCTCGTCCGCTGTTATTAATTCTACATTTTAACATCGCTACATGCGATGGCTTTAGTGAAATCCAAAATCAATCGCCATCGCCAATAACGATGAATTCTAATGTTGGAAGAGTTGTGATGATCGTGAATTCCTTAGTTCAATCATAAAACCGCCATTACAGGGTGTGCCTTGGCGATCAAGTACGGTAGAGGTCAGAATTCGCATGGGGGAATTGGTTCGCGCGGAGCTTCCTACGCATATGACAATCAACAGTTACATGTATGTTATCAATTTAACAAAAATGCTAAATTGTTTAACAATATAAAGACCGTGTATACTATTTGAATATTTTGTTTGCCTTTTCCCCAACTCAGATAACTAACGTGACACGCGTCGTACATGTCCTGTTACAAAGATATTGACATTTTAAGGATTTTACGTTAAGCCCCGCCCACTCATTAATATTCATAGAATGCATACCAA
>JAODFY010047621.1:0-12469 GCA_027580055.1 Paracaudina chilensis | reverse complement strand
CCATATATTATATGTGTGTGTACCTGAGTGTCTTCTAATGGCCCCCATGCTTATTTCAAAAGCTTCCTACGCCTATGGATCGCACCCCAGCACTTTCAGTTAAGCCAAGGAATACACCATACAACTTCTGGTCATTACTTGCATCCTTTATTTCTTGCCACACCAATTTTCTCTTTTTGTCGCCAAAAATCAACTGTAAGTTCACCACCTAAACATTCTCCTTTAGATATGAAATCAACTGTAAGTTCACCACCAGACATTCTTCTTTAGATATGAAATCAACCGTAAGTTCACAACCAGACATTCTCCTTTAGATATGGAATCAACCATAAGTTCACCACCAGACATTCTCCTTTAGATATGAAATCAACTGTAAGTTCACCACCAGACATTCTCCATTAGATATGAAATCAACTGTAAGTTCACCACTAGACATTCTCCTTTAGATATGAAATCAACCATAAGTTCACCACCAGACATTCTCCTTTAGATATGGAATCAACCGTAAGTTCACCACCAGACATTTTCCTTTAGATATGAAATCAACCATAAGTTCACCACCAGACATTCTCCTTTAGATATGAAATCAACCATAAGTTCACCACCAGACATTCTCCTTTCGTTACGAATTCTCTACATTTTAAAAGCTTTAGAATTGAGAAAAATGATGGCCATTTTGCAGGAAGAAATTAATATGTACACGAGGAAGCTCTCTTGAAGAAAAGACCTTAGAAACCGTCAAGTGAAATATTGTGAAATATTCTATTTGTCCAAAAACAGGATGAAAATATATAGTTCTTTAATGATTAGAGAATCCAAGTGAGTTTTGATTGCTACCTGTTAGATCGTACATCCCAGACTTTGATGCCATCTGTAACAGCTGAAGTGGCAAACATATTGCAAGCAGATGGATTGAGAAATGCATAGTTGGAGCCCTGTTTTGAAAAAAGGAAAATACGGTGAGATATTGTTTCAGAAATCAGTGGTACCTTTGTGCCTATGATTAAAACAGGTACACAGTAGCTTCACCATTACCAGATTAAGTCAGATTATTATTACATTTACCAAATTACGTCAGATTTATGTCAGATTTAAGAGTATAGTGGAGGTGGATTAAAAAAAATCGTCCCAGGTACCTATGTGACAAATTTTGTTAGTTTGCTGTGATGTCAAGTTTACTGCAAACAAGACAACATGAAAAATTCAAATAATTTTTCCAAGATATTCCATTAATTGTTGAAGTTTGTAATGTCAGTAAAACATGCCATACTTTGTATACCCATACCAACACTAGTTGTACAGCATATTTCATTGCATGGCATACCCATGGAATATGTATGACCGATGATGCGTCCCCCCTGGCAGAAATAATACCTTCGCAATTATAACACAGCAAAAGGATGTTCATGTACCCCTTGAAAAGGTCCCACGTACTCCCAGTGGTATACGTACTCCCAGTGGTATACGTACTCCCAGTGGTATACGTACTCCCAGTGGTATACGTACCCCAGGTGTAAAACACCTGGCCCATGTATTGTCATGGCTGTTTGTTATCCTTTTCAGTTGTTTTGTTTCTTGCAATGTGGTAAGCAATTAAAATTAGGAAATGATTCAGTTTTTTGGAAATATTTACTAAAAAAAATTCTGCTAGACTGGTCATCCCATTTGCTGTGATGTATGGGGCTTCATCCAATCAGGCATTTCATGGGGAGGTATGCGTAATTCATGTTGGGGCTGGTATTGCATACCTGCATTGATTAACGTAGTATAGCCTATTGTAAAGGGGCAACCTTCATGGAACTCATCCTGACAAAAGATGACAGTAACCAAGCAAGCGTCTTAAGTTTGACCGTTTATTGGTCCCAGAAAAACAGCCTCGGAGCACTACTAAACAAACACTGTCCTCATCAGGACCCTCCCGTCCATCCCTCAGTGGCTCGACCCAGCATCAGTAGGGATCAGTCCTTCTCTAATGGGGGTGGGGGTTATTCGATAAGAATTTATGCTGTAACGGTCAGCATGACTTCCTCGTAGCAGGTGTTATTGAGGAGTGAGAGAACGTAGGGATCAAGCCATGTTATTTTGCTTGACTCCATCACTGGCTCAGTGATACCAACACTAATATGATGTGTAACCATGACATGCTGAAATATAGACTAATAGTATTCCCACTAACAAATGACCCCAACATGCTAACACAACCATCAACCCAAGCAGGTACTACATTAATACTCCGCCCACTGATATATGTGTAGAGAGTCACATTTTGAATCTTAAAAGGGAACTAGCAGCAGTCTAGGGTAGGCCAACAGGGCCAAAATGCTACAAAGTGCATTAACACTGTGGTAATGAATATCCCACATTAAGACTGGAAACTGTTCTCACCAGGTTTTGTGTGATAGCATGAGCACATCGACCGTGGGCATCCTCAATCCTCGCCAGCCTCTGTGCGACATTCAGATCAAATATTTCGATAGATTTATCAGAACCGCAACAGAATATCAAATCTAAGGAAACAAAAAAAAAGCAGAAAACAATGAAGCAGTGGAGGCCCAGGATATAAACGAGCATGTTGTGTGAACTACAAAATGTCAAGTGATTAAGCAGGGGTTAAGCAGGGGTTACGCAGGGGTTCTTAACCAGTGTGTGGGGGGGGGGGGCTTTTTGGTATTTCAGGGGAAACATTTGGTGGCAGGGTCTTAGTCCCTGATCTACTGCCGCAACTTTCTTGGCTGGTTGCGTACCAGCATCCCCAAAATGTACCTGGTTTTAGGGAACCTATGAGCCGGTAAACTTTAATGTTTTCAAGCTGCACATGCTGGAATGCACAAGACTGGTCTCCTTGGAGATGCTGTCTACCATCAGAAGCTCAAGTGACTCCAAAAATGATACCATTCGATCAGGGATTAACGATATGACCGATGGCATCAAACATGAAGTGATTTAAACATTATGCCTAGGCAATGTCCATCTGTCCACAGCTAATCATTTATGGTAAACAGTCCTCCTGGGAGGTGTGAACTTCTTGGTGCTCCAGCTCGATGAGAGTACTGATGTTGCTGATATTTTAGGTGGGAGGAAATGCCTAAGGTGGCTGACTGGGAAGGGGAAAACTGGGTAGAAAAAGGTTAAGAACCACTGTACTGCTATATAGGAATACTTACATGAGTAGAATCCATTTGCAGCAGTCAGGCATGTGATATGGTTGGCCTCTTCCATGGAGAACTGTTTAACAAGTTTATATTTACTTCTAGTCTCATACCTACACAAAATAAAAGGCAATAAAGTTTTTAAACCGTATAGTAATATTTAAACTAAACCATTACATTAGCATACTTGGTTGCTGAGATATTGATTTTTAAAATCACTTTGAATTTGAAGTTTGGTGAAGCACCTGGCCTATTTATGTCATCAATTGGTGTGAAAAAGTCTTTGTTATTCATTTTTCATGTTTTTTTTTCATATCGATTTGAAATGGTATGCCAACATTTGTAATATGTTTGAAAAATGTATTTAAGAACAGTTCTAAATATTCTTTTCTTATTTCTATAGATAATTTATTTCAAGAAAAAAAAAACTTCACTAATTCAATTATAAAGTAAAACAAAAGCTTTATGGATTCTATTTGCAACTGCGATGTCGCAGATATTACCAGACTCCTAATGAAATTGAAAATGTGAATTTATTTAAAACGTTCCTATATCTCAGCAAATGATATTGCAATAGGACATTCACCACCGATTGTAGTTTTATTCCTCATTCAGTTTCCTCTGACTATTATGACAAGAAAGCAAACATTGTGTTGAGTTTCTGTGACCAATACAAGAAATTAGAAATATTTGAAATGCTTAAAGGGAGCTATATAGCAAGAACAAAATTCAGATGTGGTTTTGCCAGTCAGGCCAAATTCACAGATTCTAAAACAGTTGTAGAAACTCATGAAATTGTATCCATTACACTTGATGTGGTTCCTGGTTGTATATTTATAGTCATCTAAAAAAGTTGTGTTTTAGCTGCATATCCAAAAAATTATAATTGGGCACAATTATACAGGTGGGGGTTGTAATGATAACAAATTAATGAAAACGTGTTTTAACAAGAGCCGAGGGCTACGTGATTCCTTGCATTTGGTATTAAAATCATCAGATAAGTGGTTACAACTTATAGTGGTTACAAGCTAGGCGTCATACACACACACAGGTGGGTTTTACACTATGTCCGAGGACTAACCTGACATTACCCTAACCATTGTTCGAACATCCGAGGACCTTTTGTTCCTATTGAATTCGTCTTCCGAGGACTTGGAATTCCTTTGTTCAAGTCCTCGGACCTGCTGCTAAACACGTCCACACACACAAGCATGACTGCATAGATTCCTTTTGCCTCCGGCAAGGAATAAAAAATAAAGTTCAGCACAAAGAAATGCATTTTTCAGCCATGGCCTAATGGTCTCACTTATGCAGCCCAAGTGAGCTGTAAAATTGCTTCACTGTTAGTTCACACTTCCCTTGTCTTCTACAGACCTTAAATTACCTTGAAGTTTAATATCATGATTTAAAGATATTCAGTATTTTGAACTCTGCTGACCTTGAAACTTTACCAAATAGGATTAATGTACTCCATGAGGGAACACCATTTACAAAGCATGGCATTTGTAGATGCTATCAATACCTAGATCAGACCATCATATTGCTGTTGCCATGCCAAGTGTCCCAAACAGTTTTGTCCAAGATTGTAGTTATGTGTGACAAGGAACTCTGTCCGTGGTCAGGGACCACACACTATACATCTAGTTATATGTGTGGCAAAGAGCTGTGTTCATGGACAGGGACAACACACTTTACATCTAGTTATTTGTGGCAAAGAGCTGTGTTCATCACCAGGGACAACACACTATACATCTAGTTATGTGTGATAATGTACTGTGTTCATGACCAGGGACAACACACTTTACAACTAGTTATGTATGGCAATGAGCTGTGTTCATGACCATGTATGACAATTAACTCTGTTCATGGCCATGTATGACAATTAACTCTGTTCATGGCCAGGGACCCAAAATTAACACCAATGAGCGTTATTAGAGGATAAAGAGGACAAACCGTTTGATTTCGTGGATGGAAGTGTCTATATTGTACTTGAACAAGAAGAAACTGTTGCCCGATGATAGAATGATAAACTTGTCTACATAGTAGAACTGTGCATGGACAATCGCCTTAGAGAAGCAGGGATTTGCCTGTTCAAAGAAATTGGAAATTTAAATGAATTAATTCATAAATTTATTTTAAAAAAAACATTGTTTTTACTGATTTGAAAGATTGAATAGTAGAAACTATATGTCAAGCATTGCGTTATGTGCCAATGAATTTATATCTTTGTATTATCTCTCAGACATGGCAATTTTATTCATTCCCTTGGTATCCATATATAAAACTGGAATGTTTGTTGTCTATTATCTTCAGATTACAGAGAATTTTTTTAGGGAGAGGGGGTTTTGAGAGGAGACAGTGGATACATGTATACTTTTTCCACAGGCCCAAGGTTATAAAGACTCACAGTTTTTGATGCTGAAACTTTTGTCCTTGCAGTTCCTTCACTCTTCAAATAGTTGTGCTTAACATGACTAAATGTTAATACCGGGTCGGCACCCCCTCTCGGCCAAACTTTTGCCGTATTGTCTTCCGATGCCGTTATCAACCAGCTGTTGTCGTGACTCCACCTCACTGTGTTCAACGCTGCATTGTGACCTGATTAACATTAAACAGCGACATTGACCTGATTAACATTAAACAGCGACATTGACCTGATTAACATTAAACAGCGACAACCAGCGATGGAATAAATTATCCAAGAATAAATTATCCCAAAATGCCAAAAGAAAAACAAAACAGGAGTAAAAATATCAGTTTATAGGCAACCAAATCGCAGACCAAATCTGGTTTCAAATGATATTTCCACCTCATATATTATGATTCAGGAACTATTGGACACCTAATTTGTATTGTATATTAAAAGTATTATAGTTAAGTGAAAAACCAAACTTTCTGATGGGAATGATACTACACTACACAGTGGTGAAAGTCCCATTGCAATAACATTTAGGGTTGTTGAAATATTCACGTTTGAAATCTGTACACATGCATTTTCAATTTCATTAAGCATCTGGCAATATCTGTGACATCACAGATGCACAATGCATCCAGAAGCTTCTTTAAGTTTTTCTTTATAATTTCAATTAGTGATTTTTTATAAAATATATTATTTTTCAAAACCATTTACAAACTATGTCATGCTATTTCAAATTGAGCAACATAATAAATATACAGAATATATACCAGCCCAATTAAGTGAGCTTATAAAAATCAAGATTTGATGAGATTTAAGTGACATCAATATCTCAACAACCCAAATAGCTATTGTAATGTGGCTTTCACCATTGAGTCTTGTTTTCCTCCTCTTTTGATTTTTCACTGGAAAATTCTTGTAATCAGTATATCTTTTACATCCTTTCTGTATTGACACACATGCATCAGATGATTCTCACATGGTAGGGGGAGGTTGCATGGGGGAAGGTGGGGTGAGTTGGCAGGCAGGGACAAAGCTCCTGTGATGTCCTCTGTTTTCCATTAATTATATTCTAGACCTACCTGTCAAACATAGTCCATTCCCTGTGAGGGGCATTTTCAACACTTGGCCAGACTTATCCCCCAAGGCGCAGGCTATGAACTGACCATCATCTGAAAGTAAAAAAAAATAGTTAACAAGAGGCTTAACAATACTTAAACTGCTAGTAAACACCTCCTACTGGCTAATGTATTTAAGGCATATCCTTCTCTACTACAAAGGTTTTTTTTTTTAATATGTGGAGACCACATCCATATGATTCCACCACTGCTGTGGCCGTGGCTGTGGCCGTGATTGCGACTTGTGGCCAAGAGAGCTAAAATGGGAATGCCAACTGCTCAATAGCAGCTAGGAAGTCACAATGAGTATGTTTTACATTCGGCCCCATGACAAATTCACTGGATTATTAAATCAGTATTTTATTTTAAACAAACAAACAACAAACAAACACCTCACAGGTCCTCATTTATACACCTGGGCAGAGAGAGGCAATCAAGGTGAAGTGCCTCGCCCAAGGACACAAACCCAGTGACCCGGCCAGGGTTCAAACCTGTGATATCCTTGATACTAGAGCTCACTGCATTAACCACTCGGCCACCACGCTCAGCATCCAAATAAAGGAGATACAAAACCAAGAGGTAACCTCAGCTTCTAATAACTTAGGATTAAAACATACATGTGACACTGCAATCAGCATCCAAATACATTGGTCTTTGTATTGCTCAAAGTGTACATTTCAAACAGAGTCATCTGAAGAATGGAATAAGATAATTGGATGCTGATTTACAGTGTCCTGTGTATCGGATCTCTTTTATATAAATTAAGGGTACAGACAGACTTTCAGAAGTGGATGCTGATTTACAGTGTCCTGTGTATCTGATCTCTTTCATATAAATTAAATGTACAGACAGACTTTCAGTCTGCTGGTTTAAACATTCAGTACATTCTTTGTCGTTACTATATTCTACTCATTTTGTAAATTGTGACATTCTTTAGCGAGGAATCAAGCTCAGAAGCAAGTTTTACATGTTTTGTTCGGTGACAAATTATATGCATAAACCGATAATTGTCACTAATTAATACATGTACATAAACAGCCAATGAGATATACAAGGGCTCACGTAAGTTCAGATGGCAAATTTAGCTGGCCTTAATGCTGCATATTTTAGGGAGACTTCTAACTCAAATTAAAGTCTGGTAGTATCTTTAAGTTGGGTATGTTTTTCCTTTAAAGTCATATTACGAGGTCGTGCAAATGAATTCAACGCCTCCTAACCTGAAAGTTTAAGATCTGTGACAACACCCGACTGGCCAGTGATGCATAGAGAGTGCTTCAAAGTCGTCGGTGGATCAGAATCCATTGGATATTCCTTTAAAAGGTTCCTGTAGACAACCAAGAAAGAACACATTGCACATAGCCAAGAGTTACATGGATGCTTCAATGTGTGTATGTGCCTTATTGATGTATCATTACCATGCAAAGTGAATATGTTAGCATTATTGACATACAAAAAGCCTGAAGGGGCCATATCACGAAGGAAAGTCAGATATTTGCCATTCGGGCAAAACTCTTCAAGTTCATGCATGTTCTAAAGTTTTATTGATTACTGTTGAAGATTACTAGGAGACTCTAGGATCTTAATTTTAGCTGCTTTGTAAATTGGTGATATTGGTACTAACACCTTTAAGCAAAAATGTATTATCTCTTTCACTGCTGTATGCTATGTGCTGGAGCAACTTTTGTACTACTGCTACTATAGTTCTAAAGAACTACTACTGGTAAATACTCCTGGCATGACTGGCTAGGCCTAACCCAAGACCTATACACTAAGGGTTGCTTTATTTTTTTCCAAAATTGCCAGTTATATTTGGCATAGCCATTTTGAAAACAGGCTATAAGGATAGCCAACAGGTATAGCTACACTTTTCTGAAAGTCAAATTCATTTTATTTTATATTGGCATACGGATGTTGTATGTAGGCAATGTTTGCATAGACTACGGCCGGGAAGATTTGTGAAAAAAACGGGTACATGTACCATGTCCTCACAGGATGACAATTTCCGATCCAGTACTGGCTCTGCAGTACAAGGGTTAACAAGAATGTTTGCGTAGTAGTGGTTTGATGCTTCATAACAGGTAATATTCCAGATATGGCAGAATGAAGCATTTATAAATTGGGACCATTCAATGTGCAGATTCTTCAATATAGTCTTGTATTATTCTATTGTGCTTCTCTGAAAATACCAAATTTTTGACATGCCCTACCCAGAAATGTATACACCTAGATTAAACATGTGTGTTATGTGGGAACCTACTCAGCTATATAGCTCACACAGTTACACCTGCCATGTCAAGAGTTTTACACAAGTGTCTTAATAAGCCTAAGCTGAATCATTAAAAGATAAGCAAACCCAACAGCTTATATTAAAGAAGACAACAACCTGCAACAGGCACCTAAATATCTTGTTCTGTTCTCAAGATATCACGGTGGACTTAAGCATATTATGACAT
Organism: Paracaudina chilensis; assembly: GCA_027580055.1. Classification (NCBI taxonomy): domain Eukaryota; kingdom Metazoa; phylum Echinodermata; class Holothuroidea; order Molpadida; family Caudinidae; genus Paracaudina; species Paracaudina chilensis. Next base: position 3,333 of record JAODFY010047621.1, on the reverse strand, counting down.
CACAGGGCCACTATGGGTTGATATCCTTTTGTATTTCTTTATAATTTAGACCCTGTTTTTTCTTCTATGGGAAGTTTTGTTAAAACGCTTATATACATTGTATTGCGTGTATGTGGTGATCTTTTCAAAAATAAACCTATGTTTCGGAGAATGAATATACTAGATATATCGCAATGTGAGCAATGACTACAATGCGGTCCGAAAATAGTCTTTCTAAATTATTTTTAATAAATTTAATTACCATGTATGTGATTATTGTGACTAAACGATCACAACTTTATGCGTTTAAACGTTTAATGATTTTGCGTATTACAAATAGTTTTTAAATCCGAAAACTTTAATAATTTACAACACTTGTTCTAATAAAACAGTTGTTCCTTGTTGAAGGTTATCGCACTTACCACAAAAAACAATATCAGCAACACTTTCAGTTGACAATGTTTGTTGCTCTTTGGGAACACTATGAAAATATACCCATTAAATAATGTTAAGAATGTATGTGAAGCACCAGCCTTAGCTGTATTTTGCCATAATTAAAAGAGCGCCCTCACCTTTTGCTTACTTTACACGGTTAAGGTGTACGCAATATCAATGTTGTCATTCTCTGTGTTCTATTTCAATGTTATAAACTTAACAAACAGTATATACAGCATATTGCTTGCCAATATGTGCTCTACAAACATTCATATATCAACAACTAATTTGTACAAAAATATATAGGAAATCAGGCTGATATACATGCAGTGACATTGAAAACTCACTATACTTACTTTGTCCCGACACCATTCTTTGATTTTGTCTGAGTGAAAGAAGTCTTTCCTTGGCTAGTCTTTGGTGAAAACAGTTTTGTCCTTTAAAAAAAAAAAAAAAAATATCTTCAAATATGATTAAGAAGCTTCGCACAGATGTTTTGTCACTTAGGCACATTTACATGAATTGACTTTGCCACCCGAACTGAGGCACATGACATTTGTATCCGAAAACAATTGTGTGTAAATGAATTTACTCACAATTTTTAGTTGCATGAATGTCGTCATGCAAATGGCAGCAAAAAACAGTGGATGCCACAATATTTTTAAAAGTCTTAACAAAATGCATTTTCAAAAAATTGCATGTGACAGAATTATGTGCGTCAAAACCGCACATGATTTCACTAGTTGTGTAAATGCACCTCACACAACTGCTAATTAAGTGTGTCACGTCATGCACTTCATATTAAAATGTATTATGAATGTATTACCTCATCAATGTTTCACTTTAAATTTAAGCACAATAGGCTTTATCAAAAGATTGAAACATTTGCTCACAAAAATGAGGCTTGATGAGGCAATGACCTGGAAATTGGCTTTGTTTTTGTAATGTTTATTTTTTGGCACTGTAAAGCAATCCTTTAAAAAGGAGCTCATTAAAATTAAAAAATGCTTAAAAGTTTTAGACATTTTGCTTAAGACATTTTAGCTGCATACCTGGGGGCATTGGTGTACCCTGATGATTTGACCTTCTTCTGAAAGGTCAACGGTTGATCCTGTAGCCTGCCTCTCTGCAACAGTTTCTGCTTGCTGTTCTTTGGCGGGTCTGCACCTGTCTTGGCTATCATTTCTGATCGGAGGACAGAACTCTCCGACAGTGGAATGCTGAAATGTTGAGAATTTCAGAGGAATATTGAAGCCAACAGTTTGCTTATGACTTTAGTATAGGCCTCTCACTGAGGGATCATTTAATTCTTAGTACTGTAACATCAAGATACTGGCCACATGTAGAAGTTTTAGTTCCTATTGCAACATTTTTTTAATAAGTGTAAATCTTTTAATCAGTTGAAAGCATTGGCTAAGGCTAAGGCAGTGGACTTGAGATTCAAGGATCACATGTTGAAATCCTGGCTAGGTCATGCATTGTGCTTGGGCAAGACAAGACATTTAAGCCTAGATGGCCTCTCTTCACGTGGGTGTATAACTGCTGTGAGGTGACCAATTGAAAGCCATATCAAAGGCTGGTATTCTGGGGTGTTTAGTAGATTGTGTGAATGGATGTGCACATTTGTGTGCAGGCATGGTCCAACAGGTCACCGATGACCAGGCAATGTGCAGGCATGGTCCAACAGGTCACCGATGACCAGGTCAACTGTCCTGTGAGGAGCCCTTCATGTGTCACGATACAAAACTATAAATCTCATCTCTTATTAAAGCAATAATCAGGGTTTATTTAATGGTTTTATGCTGTACATGCCGGAGCATGAGACGCCATTATACGACCCCAGAATTGGTGACATCTATGATTCCAAAAAGTTTGACAAAAAAAAATGCAACCGCTCACACAGCTATGGTCCAATTTCTTCACAAATAAAGTGATTTAAGGCGTGAAAGATTTAGACAGGCTAATAATTATAACTTACAAGGGAAAACGAATGATAAAATCTCCTTTTGGTGAAAGGAGGGTATTAAATTTGCAGGCCTCAAACCCTGATTATTGCTTTAAAGAAAAGCAATAAAACTTTTGATATAATTTGCATCTCTTGTATATATATGTGAGGACATTTGCTTACTTGGCTATGACTGAGATAGGATTCTCATGAGGATTGGAAGATTGGTCGTCCAGAGACAGACGCTGTTGAAAGTTATGGGTAATGGGATCTTGACTGGATGATGGAATGTTTACTTGCATCACCTCGATAGAATTCTGGAATGCCCCTAGAGTGCTGCACCAGACCTGTAAAAGAACATCAGGATATGAATAACGCTTTTGGAAAAGAAATGTAAAATTTAACAGGATTGTAAAAAATCTAAAAAATAAAAGCATCTTTTAAATGCTGCATGGCACTTTCAAAGTGTTTAAAAGGTACTATCACTGTTTTTTTCAACTGTTTTTTTTAAATTCTCAATAAATTTTTTAAAATGACCTGAAATCTTTGCCAAATTCTTTTAGCTGTTTTCAAAATGCATTATGTATTATTTAGTGAAAATGACTGGTTGATGCATATTTAATAATCTGTCAATGAACAAAACCCATGCAACTTGTTTGTCAGCTTAAATTCTCCCCAAAGATTGCACCAAATCCTCAAGAGTATATAATCAAATCTAGCAGTCTTGTTAACCTAACTTATAATGTAGGATATTACTTCTCGAGACAACAAATCTAGTAGTCTCGTTAACCTAACTTGTAATGTAGGATATTACTTCTCGAGACAACAAATCTAGTAGTCTCGTTAACCTAACTTATAATGTAGGATATTACTTCTTGAGACAACAAATCTAGTAGTCTCGTTAACCTAACTTATAATGTAGGATATTACTCCTCGAGACAAGAAGAAAGTAATTGTCTGTGGATTAGTTGAAG
>JAODFY010047620.1:0-19204 GCA_027580055.1 Paracaudina chilensis | reverse complement strand
GGGGGAGGATTGATACAGTTGTAATTACGTTGATGTATCGTTTAATGTTATCTAACCAATTACACGCATACACGAATCTACCACACTCCCGAACTCCCCCATCTATAACCACCCCTTTTAACCTATAACCCGCCCCATTAAAAGAAACAACAAACATACATACGCACACCTTCGCTCTAGGTCATTTAGTATATAATTAAAAACAAACCTAGTTATGGTAATTAGGGAAGTCATGACCACGTGACAAATTGCCCAATGCCAAAGAGTAGCCATGAGGTACCTGCGACAAGCTCTCAGGAACATAACAATGGTTCTTGGGAAGTCACCCAGAGTGGCTACGAATTGCTTGTTTGGTATTTAGACAATCTTGGGAGAAATTGTTGGGACACCTGAGCTTATGTTCGGTCAAAAAGACTGTACGTCGATGCTTCGTATGAACATACGAACAAAGAACCTCTGATCTACAGAACCCCCATACAATGTTGCATTCATAAACATGTTCGTGACTGATACCAACATTGAACAGGGGAGACAGCATTTAGGGCAACGCATAATAGCTTTAGCACAGAAGATGTTTGTGTCGGGTAGGTCGCGATGCTGGTCATGTGCCGTATAGTCAATACAGTTTTCGTGTGAGGGTATAGCTGTGGGTCGTGAATGATCAATGCTGTGTTATTAGGGGCAAATAATGAAAAGACAGCATAATGCTCGATAAATAAGACATCCACATATTGAGCCTACGACGATCAATAAGGATGCTTGGTACCACACACTTTATAAGTGTTTGAAATGAGGCTCGATAAATAAACTATTAGGTTCGCAGTTATTCAGCATTTTTGAATAATATCATTCATTGAATGATTCATTGAATAATATAATTTGCCATACGATATGATTGGGTCTGTTATGCGATCTAACAATCCTACACACGCACACCTTCGCTCCAGGTCATTTAGTACATAATTAAAGAAAAACTAATTCTGGTAATTAGGGATATATGTCATGACCACGTGGCAAATTGCCCAACGCCAAAGAGTAGCCCTGAGGTACCTGCGACAGGCTCATAGGAACATAACATGACAATGCTTCTTGGGAAGTCACCCAGAGTGGCTACGATTTGCTTGTTTGGTATTCAGACAATCTTAGGTAAAATTGTTCGGACACCTGAGCTCATGTTCGGTTAAAAATACTGTAAGTCGAGGATTCGTATGAACATACGACCAGAGAACCTCTGATCTACAGAACCCCACTCCCCCCACAATGTTGCATTCATAAACATTTTCGCGACTGATACCAACATTGAACAGGGGAGCGGGGGTGTCCCAAAGTATTTTGTCCAAGATTGTGGCATCAACAAATTTTGATCATCCCACCAACCAAGTATGAGCTCCGTGGAAGATTTCTTTGATTAATAACGATGTTTACACAACCTTTGACCTATGTTGTTTTCAGACCACTTTTGACCTTGAGCAGACATTAATAGGGACCATGTACGCATCTATGCACAGGCATAATATAAACTATCACAACGTTCAAATCGAGGAGACAGTGTCTTTAAATTTGGCTGAAACACGTATGAACCAAAGGCAAAACACTGATAGATTCTTCGCCTTTTAACTGAAGTATTTGTGGGACTGTGAGAACCACCCGGGATAGGGGTAAGAGTAGAGCAAATCTCCGTACGTTTGTAGCACTTCCACTTTGAAATGACTCTGCGTGGCCCCAACAAATACACTCCGTATCTTAAAATCACCAACGGACTTAAACAGTTTTACACTTATTGCAATCGTGTAAATCGTGTGACGTGTAAACAATACGGACTGAACCATTTCTAGTTGGATCAAGCTCATACTTGGAATATGTTCCCCATGATGGGTACATGATCCTTATTGTTTTGCGATGAGGTCAAAGGTCATCTAAGGTCAGCAAAGGTCAAAGAGTGAAAACTTAGATAGTTGTAAACACAATCGATTCTATGCAACACGAGCAGCCATTTGGAAAACATCTTGTTGGAGGTGCGCCTTAACTCGGGTAAGTCCACAATGCCTAAACTGATCAAATTAAAATTGGTTGTGGGGCTTTCGTATGGGTAGTACAAGAAACCTAAAAGTAAATTATAGGAACCTATCCCCCCACTAGGTTGTGCTGCAACAGTGGTTTCTGCATGTAACGAACTACTTAGATAAAGGAAATCATCCAGTCAAATCCTGTTAACTCCAGGTGTCCAACTATAGAGCTTTTTATTACACTAATTGGCTTAAATAAGCCACACGAGCCTAATACAGTAATATGTGGCTTTATAGGCAATTGTATCATAGCCAGACTTTTCAATGAGGAATTTATAGGGGGCTGATGGGGCAAAAGTTATCACAGGATCAAGGCTAAAAACCAGAGGCAGTTATGGTCATAGGAACTTGAGACCACGATCCTCCCCTTTAGTCACCTCTTAATTAATGTCTGAAAAGAAAAGGTATCAGATAGTTTTTGCACACACCGCATACGAAAAGCTACTGCATGTTAGGCTATAACTGGTACTGCATACCTAGATAATATTTAATAACACCTCAACACAAACGGTACGTAGGCCTATTCTATTCAACCAGCTTATTGGGGGGATTTTAGGAGGCAACTTTTTTGCCCTTGTGTAATAAATTATGATTAAAAAAAAGGTAAAAATAAATAAATAAATACCCCTCTTGTTCCTACATACGCCAAGTTGACATATAAAAAAAACAACACTCATGGAACAATGGAGGTCCAAAGGCTTACACCAGGCTTATACCCCTTTTTCTACCCTCTTTCATTCGTTTTACCATTATTAAGGCTATATCTGCCAGTCTTTATAGATGCCCCCCATGTGGCCAGCATGGCAACATCAAAAATTAATCATTATGGCTGTCCCGCACAAATATTATCTTTATTCAGTCCTAATAGATTATCCCTTTAAAATGCAGCCGCTTTTATATCGTAAAGCATACCAGACTACCGGTACACAGCGTTGCTTTGTAATTTTGCCAGGGCTCTAAAATGAAGTAGCCTACTAGTAAAGGGGCCTAACGTTAGCGTTAGTGTGGGAACATAAGCTAGATAGGCCCAGTCGCTTACTCGCGGCTGTGTATTCCGGTATGCTGCACGAACCTGTGCAGGGAACCGTAACATTAACCTGTCGTGGGTGAACGACTAGATATGCCTTACTCACCAACGTTACACAGTTGTCCTTATCTCTGTGACTGCAAAAGTTGCGAAATGTTTATAAAGAAAACACAAACCTTTCAGTTAGTTGTTAGGGTTTGTATACCCTAGCAGTATCCCTGACAAGCACAGACTTATTACCCAGCTACAGTATTACTGTATATGTTGTATTGCCTGGATTCATTTCGGCGTGTTTTCACATTGCAGGTCTGTAATGTACAAGGTCTAACACTAAATTATTATTATTTTTATTATACCACTTCTATAGCGCCATAAATAAAATAAAAAAATCGATGGCGTATTACAAAAATATAGTCAAATCAAAATGTACAAAGATGGGAACAGGCAATACAAACATAAAACGAATACACAAAAAGACTATTACAGGATGGCAAGACAAAAATACATGCACAATGACATGCAAGCAACCTAATCAAACAATTCGTTGAAGAGATGAGTCTTTAGTGATCTCTTGTGAGAGGAGAATGTCGTCTGATCACAAAGGTGACGAGGCAACTCATTCCAGAGTTTGGGACCAAACCCCGAGAAAGCCCGGTCTCAAACCGTTTGGTGCGCGTGGTAGGAACATTAAGCGAATTTGATGAATTGCTTCCTCTAATGTTACAGGATGCAACACGCATATTCCACATGGCACAGAGGTAATCCGGAGCTTAATTGTGGATGCATTTATTGACTAAACAGAGAGCTTTCAATTTGATACCCTGTGCGATGGGGAGCCGATGCAAGCTCTGCAAGAATGTGCTTGCACTGTCATATTTTCTCTTGTTTAGAATCAATTTAGCAGCCTGGTTTTGGTCAGACTGTAGTGGGAGTAACGACGTGGATGGCAGACCAAATAAAAGACCATTACAGTAATTGAAATGCGAGATAACAAGACTGAGGGTAACCAATTCTCTCATAGTTAAAGAACTTACGTATTCTTCTGATTTTATTAAGATTACAGCTGGCAACAATGATCGAATTCGTAGCAGTTTTATCACTGTAATGAGACCTAAAGACGCACAGCCCCAGACAGATCCAGGTTGAAAGCAACCACATACTTCCTAGGATAAAGACAGGACCAACACTAATCCAGGAAAGGGTCAGTAGCACTTAATTTTCTTTGCATCACATTTAACAGCATCCCATGATTAACCGTGCCGAATGCTGCAGAAAGATCCACAGCAACCAACACGGTAGAATGCTGAAGGTCTATGCTTAAAAGGAATATCATTTGCCAGCTTGACCAAGGCTGTCTCTGTACATACTGTGAAAGGGTCCGTGAGCGCTCTGATATGAGGGGAGAGGAGCGTCGAAATTCACATGAGACAGTAACTGATCCACGGCCACTCCCTCTGTGAAATTCAAAACAAGAGGAAGATTACTGACAGGGTGGTAATTATTAGGGGTTGTATCCAGGGATGGTCTCTTTAGTAGTGGAGTCACATAAGCTCTCCTCCACATCATTGGAAAAGTCCGCGACTTAAGAGACAGGTTAACCGTGTGGACGAATGCAGGCAACTATGTGTCAATGTGCCGTTTCACTAATCAAGATGGAATCGGATCAGCCGGACATGTCGTCATTGCTGGTTCCTTGCGTCAGCAAAAAAAAATTATGCAGTCGGGCTGGCCAATATATATGTGTATGTGTGCGTGTGTGCGTGTGTGAGAGAGAGTGTGCGTGTGCGCGTGTGTGTGTGCGTGTGTGTGTAACGAATTGGAGTGCGAGGTATGTGATGCGATAAGTCAACAACCGAGTGATCAAGGCCAAAAAGTGAATTTCTTGAATTAGCTGTAACTCAGTATCTGTTGAAAAGACTGTGACGTCATTTTAGGATGTGATAGATAAGCAGGGAGTGGAAATATTAATCAAATTAATTGCCAAAGGTCAAGAGGTCAGAAAGTGACGTTACATTGATTTCTGGCGAAGGAAACGTTTTAGGGGGTGGAATGGGGTGGAAAGATTTGTTTGTCTTTGAAGAATGCATCTGATGACCTAATTTGACCTCATGTGACCTATTTGACCATTTGACCTTTGTGGGTTTTTGTGACGACTGGGTTTGTCTCGTTGAGACGAACCAAAAAGGGAATCATGTTCTTCTTACGATACTCATAACTGAAGTTATTGACATTTTAGGGAAATGTCATAAAAGGTCAAACCTCTAATAACAGAGCTATAACTTGAGATTAGAAGATCCGATTGACTTGCTGTTTGATGTTTTGAAATTAGCTTGTCAACTTCTATTTATTGATAATGTCAAAGGTCAAATGTTCTAAAAAATATGTTTATTTTTGAAGATACAGGGCAAAGAAAAAAATAAGTTCTGTATGCTCTATGGAGGAAACTAAATCCCGCGTATTTTAGACACCCAGTTCTTAAGTTATAAGTGGTCTAAGTTTGATTTGATACCCTTTACCAATAACATTGAGTGTGAACTTTGGAATACATAACGCTGTTAGGACTGGGTGCACATCATCGAGGGGGACATTTTTCATAAAAAACGTCATGTCATCAAAGGTTACGTTTACGCAAAAACTGCCAATTAATGCTCATTTTCGCAACAACTTTCAGCCGAAGTGCCTGATACGGCCGAGATTTTGTCATCAAAGGTCATTCAAGGTCACTTATGGACAAAAAATTGCCAAGTAATATTAATTTCCCAGCCATATGACGGAGGTGAGAAAATGCCGCAATAGGTTTTTTTGTCATTTTCAACATATTATGGGGGAGCAGGAAAAAGGACCTGCCCCCACCCCAACCCCTCCCTTCCCTGGCAATTCTGCCGCCTAAAATTGTGTAGAAATGCTGTCTAGCTCCCATAGTTTCTTATTTAAGGGTAGTTTTGGTCGAATGAGTGGGGTGTGAAGGCTGTTTTCCCGTGCGGAACTGCAAGAAGCGCAGGGTGCGCTGTTCTATTTAACCTGTCTTTCAATTTTGAAATTTTAAAGGTGAAAAAGTTTGACGGATCAGTTAGGTTTGAGATGTAAACGTTGTTGAATGTATCTACGCTGTTATGACTATGCACCCAACTGGGATGATTTAGCCTTCTTTACAAATATTTTTAAATGTCTGACCTTAGAATTCGCCTGTACAAATATTGTCTTGGATGGCGATTTTCATTTGGTCCTAAATATCGACTCGGCAAAAAAAGAGGAGTAAAAACACAAATTTCAAAGCTTGAGAAAGTTGTTGGTATACATTTAATTAATGTTATTGACATATTGAGAGAAAACAACCCAACTTAGCCAATTTTACGTGGTATTCCAATTTAATTGGAGAGACGTGTTACCGACTAACTTTCTTTCTCATATCATCCACTCTAAATTACTCACCTGTGTCATCAAAAGAGGCTCAGGCTTCTGAAAACTCAATACTTCTATTCTCCAAGGTAATACATTTGGTAGTGGGACACGTAAACTTATTTGTGACGCTTTCGCGATTTAGGATCTAAACAATGTGAATCCACACAACTTTTGGGTTCATTAATCGATCTTGGGCAATGCGTTTTTTAAACGGGAAATCTCAACCGATTAGGTCGAGAGAAATGTATTTAGAGAAACATAGTTGCTACCTTAGAAGCACAATTATGTGTTTTGCCATCACCTGAAATTTAAAAACAAATTATAAGTGAAAAATAACAGCTGAACAATATATATGAGAAGAACATTGACGGCATTTTTACACGTTTTAGAGGGAAATGAACAGAAAAGGGTGAGAAGAACACACAGTATTTCTAAAAATTTGAAGAAACCTAATTATGAAAGAAAGTTCATCAAAGTGTTATTCAATGACAATGATGAAAAAATAACTGAACCTTCTGAAATTCTAAATATCCAACGTGAATATTAACATAAACGTGTATTCTAAGGGAAACGTCGACAATCTTGATGAATTCACAGATCCTTTGAAACTTCCATTGTTGAACGAAGAAAATATGGCAAGTTGTAAAGGGGCTCTTACAGAGAAAGAATGATGGAGTGCTCTGAAGAATATGACAAATTCCAAGGCCTCTTGTAGTGATGGGTTACAAGTAGAATTTTATAGGCTTTCTGACCAGATATTAAATACTTTGTTTTGATGTCGCTGAATTCGTTGTGGGGAAACCACAATCACTTTATTGTCGAAAGAAGTTAAGAATTTTAGAATTACAGAATTGAAGACCCATACCCCTGCTGAATGTGGAATATAAATTAGCAGCAGCGTGTATTGCATTCAGGTTAAAAAGCGTTATCACAAATATTATACATCCTGATCAAACCAGTTTCTTCAAAAACTGATATATCGGCGTAAATATCCGCCTGATATTAGATATCATTCAGTATGCTAGAAACACAGGAAAACAGGGGTATATTTTCTTTGGACTTAAGCTTTGGACACTGTAAAATGGTATTTCTTTAATCATGCTCCTTATGTCTTCAATTTTAGAAATAGTGTTGTACGCTGGGTTCGCACTCTATGTTCTAACTGTTCAGCTGTGTCCTGAACCATGGGGTTTATTTGTCTGGTTTCTTCCCTGTCAAACGAGGAATGCGATAGGGCTGTCCCATAAGCCCCTATCTATTGGTCCTATATGTATAAATAATCGCTGTTAAACTGGTTTTCTTGTAGGTAATATTGACTTAAAATTATCGATGTGTGCAGACGATATATTCATTTTCATTGACGACAATGACGAATCCTTGGAACGTGTTCTACAAATTCCTAAAAATATTCAGCAAATATCTTGTTTGAAAGTTAATTTGACAAATCCAACCACTTCCCACTAGGCAGCGGAAATGTGTGTGATTACGGAATGGGTACCAGGTATAACCTACCTGTCACTCATGAACCCATCAGGGTACTCGGGATAGTAATAACCAACAACGGCGATTATCTGTTTCCCTTTAATTAGCCTAATCATCTAGACTTAAACGTCGATTATCTGTTTCGAACGATAAGAAAAAGGCGTAACCATCCTCTTTGACCTTGGGGGAAGAAGAGATCGGATGGTTTGTTCTGATGGGACCCCTCTCGTTGGTACATTAGGGTAGTTTCTTACGCATGACAACCAGAGGCGTACTTATATTATATATTATATATTGTTTACAATAGTAACAGGCCCCAACCTAGTCTCCTAGCTCTTATGACTTCCCGACTTCTTATGACTCTTATGAAACTAGCTAGTAAAAACTCACTCTCAACTGCTTGTGGTGGTGGATCAGGAGGCTGTTGGTTTCAGCATATGTGTGCTGTAGACCATGATATTGATCAGTCCCATCTACAACCATGGCATCTTGAAATTTGACTACAATTCGCGATAAAACGGGAAATGTGTACAGTCAGTGATTTTCACGAATTCTTAGCTTAAAATGTGACTACTGACTACCCTGGCCAGCCCTTCATGACCCTCCCCCTTGAAAATAAAACCCAAAGACTCCGATAATCTAAAGTGAGGGGGTTACACTACACCTCCACCCCTCCTCTTTGCGATTTGTTTCTAATAGGGCCTATTCAGTGCCTATACTAATTGAATTCTCGGCTTGAATAAACGTCATTTCAGTTTCTTCGATAAAGATATTAGTGGCGTTCGATTTGTTAACTCTGCCTTACTTAACATGTTACGTAAATTACGTCAGTCTTGACCGAGCCAACGAGGTGGGTACTTATTTACACGATTTGTGACGTATCAGTGACGTTTTTTGCACACGAACCACAAATTACTACTACTAAATAACGAGCAAATCAACCAAACACGGCTATTGTTGTCAGGCTGTTTAAGCAACTGGTGACACCTCACTGAGTATTCAGTCCAAGTGTGGAATCCTTATTTCTCGAAAGCACAGTATTTGATGGAAAACGTTCAAAGAAGATCTAACAGATTAATTAGCACTGCAAGATTTACCGTATGAGGAAAAGTTGAAGCGTTTCAGTCTGACTTCGCTGCAGCCGAGGTGAATTCGGGGTGATTTGATTCCTGTTTTCGAAATAATGGTTTCGATGGCCTTCCTTTGAATGCTTCTTTTAATTTCCCAATGTCACTACTAATAAAAGCCATCGCCATAAGCTTCGTGGAAAACGCTGCAGATTAGACATTCGGAAATATTTCTTTGCGCAAAACGTGATCAATGAGTGGAATAACCGTCCAGAAGATGTTGTTTTGTCAAAGAGTGTGAATGATTTCAAGAACGGTCTTGACTTGGTTTTCAAGAAATGTGGGCGAATTCGTTAGGTTTTAAATTTTAGATTTTAATTACTGTTTATGTGTCACGTGACACAAGAAGAATATTGGTTTTGTCGGATGTCACGTGATATGGTGTTTCGTTCATTTTATCTTGGTTTCTACAGCACAGTTCCAGCTGAGATTTGGTTTCTCTACTCCGATGATGACTGAGACGTGTTTGCAACTCAACCATTACGAATTGGTCATAACAATCATGAACAGTTAATCCAGACGTCGGAATTGACTTCGGTTCAATACTAACCTGACGAACACTTAACTGCAGGGATCTGCTAGATGTTTACATTCTGTTCTACTGGGGCTCTGGTACTCACACAGCAAAGCCTTTGTAATTGCAACGCAGGCCAGTAATACAAGCCTGCAGCGTTTCCATTACGCAATACTGCCGTTCAATATAATTTTAATAGAATTTTCCTTATAGGTAAACGCTGCCTAACTCTAATCCCCAACTTAATCCCTAACCCTAACAAAGAACACAATCAATGTTATACAATACGAGCAGTCAATCCGGAAACACCTCGTTGGAGGTACGCTAAACTCTCTAATATTAAGCACAAAGAGCAGGCCGTTAGGTACGTTCGACTGGTTAATCAGCCTTAACTCAACTAAAATCAGTCCTCCACCTACGCGCATGCGTGGGGAATTAACTAACATAACGACGTCGATGTAACCAAATTGAGCTATGACTTTCAATTGCTCTCCAACCTGGTGGATTATTTGCAGATTTTTTTTTTATTAGTCGCCATATTTATGATAAGTTGCGTGCGCTCGCCAATACGAACGTGATTTATTTCTGTGGTGCTCGCTAGTTGTCGTCGCACTGGAATATGATGTTATTTACGTAAGTCTACCCCCCTGTAACCGAGCCCCAAGGTGTTACTTTTTACGAGTTGTAGTAAAGTACCGCAACTTGTTCAATGCGATTAAACCATCCGAACGCACCTAATGCTTTCCTCGAGTCTAAGTGTACGTCACGATTAATTCGAAGTTAGCGTATAGGTTCTGTCAGGCTGTAGATTGATGGATGTGGATGTGTGTTCGAGACCTGTGAAAAAACAGTCAGCGTTTTGTTCTAAAGGTTGGCTTGGCTGTGTGAACAAACTGTGGACAGATGGAAGCTCAGTTATTTCCCAGATGTAACAGTCCTAAAGGTAATAAATTGGGGAAAAAACGTAAATAGAAATTCGATTTGTAACTAGTATCATGTGGCTCAAATATGTCATTCACGGGGTATTGGTTTTCCCTTAAGATTTTCCCTTGAGATGCAACATTAGTCAATTGGACGCATGAGCAGGGTGGGTACGAATGTTCGTACCAGCTTTTCAAGTTTGGTTTACATCGCCTGTTTTTCTTTAGATTAATTGAAGACCACGGACTCCCACTATTGTTTTGAGAATATGTCCCTCTCTCCCATTTTTCAGCTTCTATCACTGATATGCTTTATAAATTGTGGACATAAACAAAACGAAACGATATTACGAGGCTGGGATATAGGCCGCTAGCACTAAGATGGTATACTACTTAGCTGGCATTGAGCGACGTGATCCATATGAAACACGCCCAGATATATTTTCCAATTTAACCAGTTGAATTTGTATTCGGTGTCAACTAGAATTCACTCCTGGGTGGCTTATTCTATTTTTTTTTAAATACGTGTCCCGCGTTGTTTAAGAGTGGCCCCAGGGGTATGTAAATTATACTTGAAGAAAGGGGCCATTGACCCACGGCCTAAAAGTAAATACAGTATGTATACTCCATAGCCTATAGTACTGACCATAAAAGTATTGACAGGTATATGGATATCTGACCAAACTTTTTGCCTCGCCTAAGGATCAACGACACGTCATTTTACGCAAATCGTCGAGCAAATGATGTTTTCTGTTTACCATTGGCAAGCTATTTACAAGTTTTAGAACAATTCAAAGCTAATAGAAATTATCGTATGCCTAATAGCATGAACCTACTGTTTGGTTTGATTTAATCGAAATACGCCTGGATCACAGACCTACATACATACATACATACACGCACATGGGCAGGTCAGCAGGCGCCAGGCGCTCGCTCGAGCGTGACGTCCCAGCGCTATATAAACGATGTTTCAGGAAGCCTACTGCTAAGATTCGAGCTCAGCGTGGGCCCGAGCGTAACGGGGCGCCAATGGTCCTGCCGAAATAAATACTCGTTAAGGTAGTCAATTTGAGTACACGCACTCCAAATCAGCCAACTTACACACATACACACGACCCTACGAGGCATACGTACACGCACTCCAAATCATCTTACACACATACACACATACATACATGTTAGGTCAGTGGCCTGGATCAAGAGTCGAGCAGGTCCAAGGTCGGCGCGCGGTTGTGCTAAAGCAAATTGGGCGTGTCCTATTTATTTATGACTGCGCCATAATATGTTGACGCATTTGTTTTTTACCCAGAATAGTGGTGGGCAAACCCGAGCCTCTTGAATTTGCAAATATATGTGTTTAAAATTAAGGTTATGCCTTAAAAAAGGTCTCTTCTAAGTAAATCGAGTGCCACCGATTCAATAGCGACAATAAAAAAAACATAAAAAAAACATGGGCTTTGTGATTCCTTGCCTAAGTTCATTTCACAAAGATACAATTTTATAGGCAGTGATGGAGTTGGTGTTGTCTTAGTTGATTGCTAAGATTTTAATGCCAATATTGTAAGTATTAATGCCCAAGTGGTCAGTTATTGCATTTTGGCAAATTAGCTATAATTGTCAGTTTTCTTAGTTAATACATAGTATAAGCTACAGAACCAATGGTGCTCTTGTTTGCCAAAAATAGAAAATAAAAAAAAATGTAAAAAGAAAGATAATTTGGCTACTTTTAACAAAAATCTAGACTAACTACTCACTATGAGAAAGTGGGTAATCAACCACCCACGTATAGGATCAACACCGCCGACATTCAGTCTTCTACTTTTGGTGTATATGAGAATTGTACTGACATAAAGTGCTTGGGCCTACCTATTATATTAACAAGGTGTGATAAAGTAATGGCATAGCTACTTGTCCCAAGCCAATCGGGATCATCTACTTACTATGTGCAATAAACTGCCAAAGTATGAGAACAACTGAACAACATACCCGTTGTCTTCTACTTAACGTGGTTGCAATAATTTTTCAGTGACAATAACTTTTCTACTTCTCATTGATGGTTAAGTTTGAGGAAATTCGAACATACGGTTTTCGAGATATTGGCGTTTAAAGATTTTGCTTTCAAGCCCTGTTTACTTATAAATATTATTTAGATCGGCACCAAAAACAAAAGGGACCATCTACTCACTAAGGAGCACCACCAGCCAAGTATGGGATTAATACTTTTTCCGTCTTCCACTTACCGTGTTTACAATATTTTTTTCTGTGAAGCTACTTTTGGCCCGCCTCTTATGAATATTACCAAGGACCGACAATACAATATCCTTGTAATTGTTGGCACTCCCCACTGAAGTCACCAAAACAAGCTTGACGAAAATCGGAACAACGGTTTTCGAGATATTGACATTTTATGATTTTGCCCACACTTGACTATTAATTAGATAGGCAAAAAAATAACAGGGACCATCAACTTACTATAAAGCATCCACCACCCATGTATGGAAGCAATACCTCTTTCCGTCTCCCACTTACCGTGTTTACGAGAATTTGTCAGGCAAACTACTTATAGCCCTGCCTCCTATTAATAATAATGAGGACCAAAGATACAATACTATATTAATAGTTGGCACTCCCCACTGATGTCAACAAAACAAGTTTGACGAAAATCAGACCTACGGTTGTCGAGATATTAACATTTTATGATTTTGCTCATTTATATGAGATCTACACTAAAAGAACTAGGCTTCATCTACACAGTATGTGCAATCTACCAGCAAAGTTTCAGATTGATCGTACTTACTGTGTTTAAGTTTGCCTGATTACAAGCGAGCGTCACACACATACACATACATATACACACATACACACACGTACATACAACATCACGATCGCATAGGTTTCTTGGGCCTTCGGCAAGAAACCAAAAACAATAGCATCCATGTACTTACCACAAGGACCACCAAACCCACTTACCAAATATAGGCGTCATCCGCCCAGGCATGGTCGACTTATCGTGTTTACAAGACAAATTTAGCCAAAATAGCCATTGTTCACTCTAACTTCTTCTTTTTTTTACAACAAATGGCCCCTGGTCCTCATAAAAAGAAACAACAAAGTTTGTGTACTCCTTATACCAAAGTTACACACTAAGTTTTAACCTGATCAGTCTAAGCATTCTTTCTAGCAAGTTTTCAGACTTTGACCTCGGTTGACCTTAGATGATGTTTAACCTGACCAAAAAACAGCATACACATACGCACACGCACTCCAAATCAGTTTACATTAGTGTGCTTACACAGCATACACACTCGCACTCTAAATCAGTATGCATTAGTGTGCTTACATAGCATGTATACACACACGCACTCCAAATCAGTATGCATTAGTGTGCTTACACAGCATACACACACGCACTCCAAATCAATATGCTTAAGTGTGCTTACACAGCATACACACACGCACTCCAAATCAGTATTATTATATACCAAATTTATATAGCGCCTAAATCACAAGACGTGTTCAGAGGCGCTTTACAATTAAAAGATATAAGAGACAACAAAAGCTAAAATGGTACAATAGAAAAATAGACGAGTAAAAAAATAGCTCTTAGTAAGCAACCACAAAACCGTTATAAAATGTGGTAAAACGTGTATAGAAATAACATCTAATATTTACAAGAACAAATGAGTTTTAAGATGTTTCTTAAAAGTGTTTAAAGTAGCAGCATTCCGGACATTGCACGGTAAGTGATTCCGCATAGGCTATGGCTGGCAGCAGAGGCAAATTCCCGGTCACCAAAACGCACTGTGCGGACTCGTGGGATCACCAAGGAGATAGAGCTGGCTGACCGCAGAGCTCGACGTGGACGGTTCACCTCCAGCATTTCACTCATGTATGAAGGGGCTAGATGATGAATGGATTTGTACGCCAGAACTAGAACTTTAAAAATAATGCGTTGCTCAACAGGCAGCCAGTGAAGATCCCGGAGCACTGGAGTGATGTGTGCAGAGCGGGGAGTTCGTGTAACGATGCGTGCTGCAGTGTTCTGAAGCCGTTGTAACTTATTGAGGGTGACTTGTGGTACGCCGAAAAGTAAGGCATTACAATAGTCGAGACGCGAAATGACCAGCGCGTGAACAAGCGACTTTGTAGCCTCTGGTGTCAGGTAACGCCGTATCGCACCAATAGTTCTCAGTGAGGCGTAACCGGATCTACAAATGTTATTCACCTGTTGTCGCATGTCAAGGTGGGGATCGTATATGACACCAAGATTCCTTACTGTCGTCGTAGGCGTGATGATGGAGCCGCCAATATCGAAAGATATATCACTCACACAGTTCTCGTGACGCTTCGTTGTAAACACTATCGTTTCGGTCTTGTCTGCATTAAATATGTCTAAGCTGGCGGTGTTGTCAACAGGGGAACGCAGGCAGGATTTTTCTCTTATTTTATTTTTACTTCTCTCTCCCTGTCATTATTCCGCGCCAACCCTCCTATTCCCCACCTCCCGGCCTCGGTTCTTCTTGCTCGTCCCTGGTCTCCTACTCCTCCCTTTACATTGCCTCGTGCTTTATTTCATCCTCCTTCGTGTTCAGGATCACTAGTCAGTGAGTAAAAATTAAATAATGCAGAATATGAAAACATTTTGAGGCGGTGGAGCAGGGAGTTAGGAACCCTCTGTAAGCTAATTGTCTTGTCTCCAGGGAGGGGCTTATGTAGGGGGCATCGTGATTTGTATACAAAAACTGGTTGGATAATCGGGTCACTAACATATTTTCTCCCGGTAGTGGCGGGTCCAGGCCAATTCGATAATCCGGTCGCTAATGATCAGATTCATTCAATGTTATCATCACACATCGCCGATTTGTTAGCCGTTAAGTGACGGCTTATAAAACTGGTAAGCATGCCGGTTGGATAATCGGGTCACTAACAGATTTTCTCCCGGGTAGTGGCGGGACCAGGCCGGTTCGATAATCCGGTCGCTAATGATCAGTTTCATTCATTGTTATCATCACACATCGCCGATTTGTTAGCCGTAAGTGACGGCTTATAAAACTGGTAGGCATGTCAGTGGGATAATCCGGTAGCTAATGATCAGTTTCATTCATTGTTATCATCACACATCGCCGATTTGTTAGCCGTGAGGGCATATAAAATTTATTTCGCGCCAAACGGTCCATTTTCTGACTATACTAAAGAACATTAATTAAAGTAAATACAAATTATTTGGCTAAATACTCTAAGAGACGTTTTAATGACTCATTATTCTTATAGTCATTGTAGTCATTCCAGGACAATAAAAGATCCATGCTCTTAAAAAAAATGAAAGAGACATTGTAGTCCATAATTTATAAAGAGCAATTAGAAAACAAAATTGTCATGTAATATCTTTTATTTTAAATATATATTTTTTATATATTATTACCCTTACCTGCCTACTGCTTTCTTAAAAAAATATTAATTTTCATACTTGGAATGTTTATAATAAAAACAAATTGCCGTTTCAATTACAACCCCCCTTTTTTTAAAAGCAGAAGGGGTCGCCTCCCCTTGAACTCTTTAAACTCCCTGCCTCTCCCTGGATAATCCGGTCTCAAACATATTTTCTCCCTAGTAATGACTGGGCAAAATGTTGTGTATAGGATTCTCTCCTCACCGTGTGGAATTACTTTGTACAAATGAAATGAAGCTATTTGAAACATGAAATTTAACCCGATCTCCAAATATTGTATTATTGTCAGCACTTTTATTTTTGACAATGATTGTAAAATCGTAATAAATAGTGGGTTGAGGAATGATGTGTGGGGAAATGGTGGGTGGGGGGGGTTGCAAATTTTCAAATAAAAATACTGTTATGTAGTCCAGTTGCTTTATCTTGAAATTCCTTCCCTAAAATGTTGCTGGATTAATTGGTCAACATTGGTCATTGGTCGCCAATTTTCTGAAATTTAAATGAGAATTTTTTTTTTCAATTAACTTCACACCGTAATCATGAGTGTGTGTTTGGAACATATGCCTACTTAGAACGAATCGTTGTACCTGAAATCGTTATTTCGAAATTAGACCTATAGATTACATAACATTTTAGTTTGAACCTCAATGTATCATGACAATTCCCGGCTCCGTGTATCCTCTCCCTGAACATCCCGTATTCTTAGCTTAGTAGGCCTACGTTAACGCCGAATATCACACTGCGAATCACGCGTTTACAGTCACTCATGTAAAACATCAGTACATAAACACCGAACACAGCGCTTCGCCAAACTTAAACCAATTTACTAATTCCAAATAATATGATCCTACACATTTTTACATCATGTATCCTATATATTTCCTATGCGGACGTTTTGGTATTACTTATATTATAGGCCTACTGTGGCTTTTATGCGGGGACGTTTTGGTACTTAAAAATAGCTGGGACGTTTTGGTTTGACTTTGACTGGATAGCTTACATACAAGTCAATTATGGGGGAAACTATTATCCTTCTCAGAAATCAATCCGAAACTGAACACTACTAAAGTTATCACGTAAACTAAACATATAACGGCGCACATAATAATTTCGATCCATTTGGCATTTTCTAACCTGACCACACCCGCGTATGTTTGCTATTTTAATTCTATGCACCCCGCCGGGCTGTATTTGTTCACACCGGACTCTGTTCTCCCTCCGGGCTGCCGGGCTGTGTTTAGTATAGGACCGCTTAACGTGTACCGCGTGCTGCGTATACTGCACCGCGTGCTGAACCACGCGTGTGGCTAGCCTAACAATAACAACGCTACCGTTAGACCTCACGTCCATGAAATTAACGTAAATTATTGTGTGTGCGTGTTTGACCAAACGGGGTTTTGTGTTTCTTGCTAGGAATATTTGCAAAAGGTAGACCTAAATCAGATTTATTGGGGCGGAGATTGGGGTTATGGATATACATAACGTTAGTCCAAACGTTAAGATAGGTAGTGTATAACGGTGTCACATTTTCGCATTTTAAGTTAACCGATCTATAGCCTTGTAGTTATCCATCCGTGTAGTTATCCATCGGTTAACCCACGATCAGCTGACTATAATGGACCAATCAGATTGTAGAATTGTAACTAGCTATGAATGAACAAGATGATAATGATAACAGTAAGTTAACATTCTTGTAGCTATTCATATTTGTTTACTAGTATCAGCAAGTTACTCTAAGAAGTTGTCTAAATAGGCACTGCATCATAAAGAAATAAAAAAATACAAATGTTACGGATATTAAGGCAGTATTTAAACGACCACACAGCCCCTTCTTCAAGTTGTTTATCGGTAAACAGAGTTTATCGCGATAAACTGAGTTTTCACTCGAAAAACACTGTTTTTCGCGATAAACTGAGTTTATCGCTCGATAAACTTGAGTTTTCAATCGAAAAACTGAGTTTATCGGCGATAAACTGAGTTTTTCGAATTATTAGGCTTGCCATATACGTCACGGTAGCATTGAGTTTGGTATCTACCGCATTACAAAATGTTATTGTTCGTTTCCTAAGAGCGCCACCATTCATCGCATTCGTTAATCCCATTCACCAATGATTTAAAGTTGATGAAAGGGTGAATAGCCATAATTCAACAGAGTTGTCAGGTGATTGGTGGCAAACGCAATAGCCTCGTAATGAGTTCCTCTACCGCCAGCCTTTCGGCTTCTGCACATATGTCTTCTGGGTGGGTATCCCGTGCCAATGGACAGCTGCAGTGTATTTGCGATATTCATTACAATGTTTTCTAGTTCACATTGTTTATTTAAACTAAAAAAAGCTAAAATAAGTGATTATTAGTTCTAGTTTATTTAACATATGTGGTTTGCTATAAATGTGTTGGAAAATACCAAAGTATTTCCCTATATAGCGTCAGACTAGACCGGTTATATGTTCATTTGTAATGTTACTCGTCACCTTTGACGAGGCGTTTTGCTAATATTTTGTTTTATGAGCTTGTGACTTGAAGTTATGACTGAATTTGGGTAATTACAGGTGGCGCACCACTATTAAAAGACCTGATTTTTTTTTTTTTTTTAAAGTGTCACCTCTGGCAAATAGTCCCTAAAACGTTGTGGCTACTATTTCGTTTTCTCAATTCTAGTGACTTTGATTTTGATTGCATCTGAAAGAGCATAAGTTAAGTACAAACTTTGTAGATTTGGGGTCAATCGGCTTGATTTTCCCATTTGTATATTTCGTATAAATAATAAAACATTGTGCATTTAAACGACGATATGGCCGCGGAACAACATCACTAAACTTTGACTCATCGTATCTAAAAATCTAGATGGTCATGGTATGGAAAATTGTAAATGCCATTTACGGACAATTTGTTAGCTACAACGTGATGGGTAGGGATGGCTTCGTTGAGACTTTAGGAACCATTGAACAGAGCAAAATTAGTGTGTTAGAAATTATACATTCACTGTCCTTCCTGTAGACTATGTCATGTGTAGTTCTGTGGTCAGGGGCGTCGCCAGGTGGATTCGGTTGGGGGGTGTAAGGACAATTTTGCCGACTACGCAATGTCTTTCTAAGCGTAGCGCCACCACAGGTTGGCGCGGAGCGCAACAAATTTTTTGGGGGTTTTACAAAGCCCCCAGATGGCCGGAAACGGCACTTCCCGAGCGTTTTAAGCTGCATGTTTCCAGCCTCGGAGC
>JAODFY010047510.1:0-12469 GCA_027580055.1 Paracaudina chilensis | reverse complement strand
CAAAAAAAAAAGGGGTGGGGGCCCCCCCCCCCCCCCCCCACCCCATCAAGTCATCCTTCGTCCTAGTGCCCAAAAATGACGGCACTTAGCGACCTGTCCTCAGCCTGTCCTCAGGCCCCTGAACAACGCCTGCATACGACCATGCCATTTCTGGATGGAGGACCTGGCCATGGTCATGTTTGAGATTTATGATGCCCACATTCCCCTCCCATTAGGGATGGGGTAAATTTAAATTCCCTAACACTTCTTTACTCTTTTAATTTGGGAGGGTTAACATAAACATACTATGGGAGTAAATTCGTCCAGAAGATAATCTATGGATTAATTGAATAAAATATCTAATGATGAGCATCAAAATCTGATAGCACCAGCTTTATTCCCTTTATCGATCATGATGATTCCATATAGGATATGAATCCACAACAGGAACAACAGAAATAATTCCATGCCTCTTTTTTCCAATTTGTAATGTTTACTCTTTTGTACTTCATGGAGTACATATAAAACCAAAATAAATATATCAACTCATTAAGTAGTGGTGTTGTTCATATACAGACACAATAAACTTACTATTTCTAATCATTTATCAGATGCTGTGACCTCCTCTTTCCCTGAAACCACAGATTTCTCTTACCTACAAGAACAGGACTGTTTTTTTTCTTTGTTCAGCAGTTTTATGGTAATGAAAGAACTCAATACTGTATGCCTGTGTGTGAGTGTGTGTGGCAGTACACAAAGGAAATCCTGCACTTTTGACACTGACAAGAGACATTCAGAAAAATGAAAAAGAAATAGTCAAATGGGATTTAGGCATTACTTTTCAGACCAGAGTTATAGCAGTCATCAAATGCCCTTTTAAGGGACTGAAATTGCATCTGTGTACACCAACGTTCATAACTGTGTTATCATCCAGCAACTACTTCTGTATTTGCAGTGTGGCAATAAATGTTTCAATTTACACAAAGGGACAGCATAACAATGGCAACGGTTCTTATATTGATAATTCTATGTAGTAGGCATGGATCATATGGCAGAAATAAAAAAAAACAAAGACCTATTTTTTGTATTCAAATGAGAGAACCATCGTCATGAACGTACATGTATGATTGTATCACTCCATAGTCTGTTGATACATTGTAGAAGAATGCTACCTTTAACTCGTCGTTCTGTTGTCTACACAACAATCTATGTCATTTTCAACAAAAACATTTATCCCATAGCAATTAAAAGGAGCAGCTAGCCAGATATAGCCAATAAAAAAACATCTTCCTCTGCATTTATGGGAGCAAAATGCTCTTACTAGCTTACATTATACCATCCACTGCCTCCTGATTGGCAGTATGACTTTATGGAGAGGAAATGGTGCAGCAAAATAATAGAGAGTTTCAGAATGAAATATTTGTTGAGACAAATGTCTATAACTTCATATATTTTTTTTTAAACAAAATTACAAGCTTACTAAATATGATATGATTCATAAAATACTGGATAAATAGATCTGAATTTTTACTTACAATATCAAGGAAGTAATCCTTGACAGTCATAATGTCATAATTCATCAGTATACTCTGTACATTTATTTTTACGACTTTCACAAACACTGAAGTGCTAGGTGTGCTAGCTATCATTACATGTAATCAACATGCAAATGACAAAATAAGCAGACCAATTTAAGGGGCTTTAATATCATGAAGGAAATTAACCAGGATTAACAAGTCTAGCAAAATGCACAGATTCCATCCACACGGCCACGGTAGAGGAAGATAAGTGACGACCAGGGACTGTGGTAGGGGAGCAGCCAGAAAGGCGACGGTACCCGAGACCATTTATGGGAGAGATTGACACAGTGCAGGGAAGTCTGGGTTACCATCTGACCAGGCAAATGGGTGGTGGACATGGATGATCGGGCACAGCCTAGAGTTCACGTCACCCCCAACCACAGTCTGGAGGTAGAAGGTCCACACCCATGCCCACAGACCCAGAGGCAGGCCCTGGAGGAGATGGATCGCTCCTCCAAAAGGAATCCATCACAAGGATGACAGGGCTGGAATCTGGAGGCCCCCTTTCCAAGTCATCCTTTTTCCAAGCCATCCTTCTTCCTAGCGCCCAAAATGGTGGTGCTTGTTGACTGGTCGTCATTCTTCAATTCATTTACTAAGTTCCAAAACTGCAATTAATATCATAACAATGGGGCTTCCCACCTGGCCAAATAATTGCATGGGTGGTCATAATAGTAATTACGTGAAATATACAAATTTTAACAAAGACTGAGAAAACGCTAACGTAATGTATTCATCATGGACAATGCCCAGATTGAAACAAGAGCTTATAACCAGAAGGTCTTATATTCATGGAAGAAAGGAAAATCTCATAGAAAGGTAATTTTGCCATTAATTGTAACAAAGTTTGATTACATAGCCTAACACTCAGTAACACTAACAACACTGTAACATTCCATAGCCTAGTATTATGAGTGAACTGAAATTCACTCGGTACACATTATTTCGCAACAGTTATTCACTGAGGACTCATCAGTGATGCACAGCTCTGTTTAGGACCTATATGAGAGCGCCCTCTGTTGACGACGGGCAGCCCCATTGCCTGGGAATACCTAGGATGTGATTTATCATGAGCTGATAAATTTGGCTTTAGCAGTTTGGTGATGTAGTACCTTTAATACAGATATAATGATCATAAGAACAGGAATGATAGAAAAGAACACCATATGCCTGGGAGAATCCGCGATCACAGAAAATGACATGTTATACACAGAATCTTGCCGTTCGTGACGAATAGTTTTGGTGAATATTGCAAGTTTGGCAGTCTAGAATGAAATTTATATTAATAAATTTGAATAATCATAAAAGTGGCAGGGTTAAAGGTTCATAGAGAAACTAGAAAAGTCTGAAAGCAAAATTTCGTTGGGTGTTGTTTACTATGCAGTTTTACAGGAAATACAATACAGGCCATTTATTTTTTCATCGAGTTAATATATTAAAGCCATTGGCTAACACAATGATACAAGTGTGTTGTAGTGAAGAAATGTTTGCTGGTATAGATTTGATGAGAGTAATGGCAGTTTTATAGTTGGAGTAGGGGAATTTTGTCAAATTCTTTGCCATTTAAGTCATCAAGTATGAGTAGAGGGGAAATTTAACAAAAAACATGAACTTTACTTTTCCTTTCCTATTGTAAGAACATTTAAAATACCAAGTAGTTACATTTTGGGGAGGGGGGAGGAGGGGTCGGGTAGAGGTGGGCATTTAGAAGATGAATGGTTAATTTTTCAGGACCAGGGGAGTTGATATGCTTTCAGTTATGAGACTTGTTTGTTTGTTGTAAATGCCCTGTGTATGATATACTGTACAGTAGGAAAGAACAGAAAGTTCCTTAAAAATACACTTTTTAAGGAACTCTATGAGGAAATGAAATGCTTATTGTGTATCTAGATCATTTTATTTGTAAATAAATCAGGGAGGGGGACAAGCCCCTCCCCATTTTTCACCGTACAACAATTTTAGCCCACAAAAAAATCCCCCCACCCAAAAAAAAATAAAAAATCAGTTGCCCTGCTACTTGCACCCAGATCTTCAACTCTGGTGCCATCACTGGGTGCCATCACTGGGTGCCATGTATATTGTTCATTGTATGGTTTGGGCAGCAAAGTACGACTTGGTGTAATGGTTGAATCATTCAGTCCATTGTTAATCTTATAAAACAACTAACTTTTACACATTTTGGCGAAATGTAATTTTTGAGAAATAAAGCTTAGCAACACATTTTACATTGCTATAAATTTACAATCACGTAATGGCAATTTTTGCTGGAATAATGGGGCATACTTTAGGGGGGATTTATTTAACCAAAAATGAAGTCTGATAGTTAATTGAAATCACTGTTTGTGCAGAAGAGCATTGAATCAATCATTAAAAGATGTATATATGATATAATAAGGAAAATGCAAGTTGAACAACAAAACACAATAATTCTGCAAACAGAAGTGATAGTACTGCATAGTACTTGTTGTAAAAAGAACATATATATTAACATAATACAATACTAATATAAAAAAAACATTACAAAGCATGACACCATACATTCACAGGTATTCATAAACTCCCTTCTGACTACAGAGTACTGCAGATTACAGTTCGTTAATTATAATAAGAATTCCCGAGGAACAAGTGCACCTATGAATTATGTCATGCCAAACGACATGTAATAAAAGCTGTATGGTTAGCTAAATAGCAATGTTATGCTGCACACTAATTATGTCACACATGGATTATACAACTGCTGTGCTGTGAGAGTGTAGGCCAAGCCATATTCTGTGGCTTTGACTGATAGGTATGAAAGATGGATAAAGAAGGCACCTCAACGGAACAAAGGGTGACATTTTGTTGTGGTGGGTGCACTCAACAAACAACCTGCCAAATTTTATGTGGCTAAATAATATGCAAAAAAAAAAAAAATTATGTAAATCTAACTGTGTTGTATAAACTTTAAATACAGTTATAAACACTACAAAAGTTTTATTCTAATGTATATTTATTTTGGGGAATGTAATAATATTAAGCTGCCATGACATATGTCTGAAGTTTTAACACGGTAATGTTTCATAACATGTCAATTTTCATGAATTAAAAAGAGGAATGCTCATGGGCCCCAAAAAAGGATGTAGACAGGAATTAGACATTTTTTAACTGGCCTAATGTGCACATGTCACTTTGGTCACACTTGTCAGATCACACAGTCCAAACCATGACAACTTGCCTGCCAGAAGGTTTTACCTCACACAGGAATGGGTCTTTACTGTTGAGCTCCATGCTGTGACCATGTCAGCATGAACAATGGGTGGCTTCCAAATAGCTAATTGATCATTCATTGTGCATTACTTCTGAATTAATGCATAGCCAAGTCTTAGCTTGATGGGTTTAAGACCAAGCCCTTGGGACAGAAAAATTGACCTACATTACAGTTTGTTTTTTGTTTTTAGCAATCCTCAAAACTTACTGGTTTGAGTATTTAGACTGGCAATCCTACTTGATTCTCTGTTCAAAATAACACCTTACAGTGTATCAGTGTCACTGTGTCAGAATCAAAACTGCTAAATTAATGCCCCCAAGTTTTAGAAGGACATGGGTTTTTGGGTGGGGTATTGCAATTAACTGACACTTTATATCAAATGACCCTTCACTTGTATGGCCATTTACAACAGTTACACTAACACATGCAACACTTGTTATTACCTGTTATTGTAAAAAAAGGATATTTGGACCCATATGTATTAACCTTTCACCCTTCAAGTTAACTGTAATACCAAAAGCAAACTTATTGGTACAGGTAAAATGAAATGGAAGGAAGCTCAAACAAAAAAAAACATTTTGACTGGTAGATTTTAAAACCTGCTCTGAATTTTATTAATAATATACTGCCAACAAACAAAAGAAAGAATCAAGAACTTCTAAAAGACAGACATACTAAAAAACAGCTTAGTATGGACACTACTGCCAAGCAAACTCAAATTTCAAGCAAAGCTGGAATTCTCATCAGAAGGCCTGATGCAATTCCTTTGTCTGGAATCAATATAGGCCAGGAGGACTGTGTTGGCTTTGTTATGACAAAAGTCAGAGAATGCAATAAAATAGATCCACACACACCTGCGAGGCAAGATTGTGGGGCAATATTGTAAAGTGGTGCTCCTAGTTCCTGTTGAAGAGGGGATTAGCTAAGTCGTAAACAGTTAACCACGGCTTAGATTATGTAGAATTTTTTTTAAATTTACTCTGTGTATTCAGGAAAACCCAATAGACATTTTCATGATTTCCAGTACGCAGCAATTGAAATCTTTGAGATAGTGAAAGCTTACAAAAACCTATAAATTTAACATGCCTGTTACAAAATATTTTTGTGATAACAACAAGGAATAAATCCATTACACATCTCATAACATCTCAATTCATCAGTGTAGTCTGCATTATATTTTTTTACATTCGGAAAACTTTCAATAACAATGTAAGGTACTTGTGTGAAGACTGAACGTTTGTTTATGCTCAATTGGACCTGCGAAACAGCTTATTATGGTGAGCTTTGTTTGCCAGGTAGTTGGAATATGTGACAAATGTGGACATAATTGTCTGTCTGATATTTTTTTTTATCTAGCAATGTTATTCACCCATTACACTTTGTTGAGGGGGAGGGGGGAGACTAAGGTCTTCTTACTGCAGGGTTCTAAAACCACTGTTATGACACAACATACCTGGTTTGAATATTTATGAGCTAAAATTTACCTGTCCCTCACAACATATGCATAGCCCCACCATGATGTATCCAATCTAATTTGTTAGGATTAAATTCCTAGTATAACTTCCATCCCTCCCCTGATCACATATTATGGCATAACACCTTCTATATGCTTCTTTGTAAAGCGCCTTGAGCAGTGACTTTTGTCCACTGATTTGGCGCTATATAAGTCTCATTTATTATTATTATTATATTGCCCAACACCCCAATCAGGCCTATTCTGTCCTAACATTTGTAGGGAAATTGTTTTGTAACAAAAATGTTGGTGCTGTGCTATCATGTTTTGAAAAGTGTTTTAAATTATGCATGCCCAAAATACATGTTTGTGGGAAAAGGGCCAATCATTTTACATGGTTTCATTCTAAACTCTAGCAAATTTTAAACTGACGGTCAGCGATCTATTGGTCATGACGAAAAAATTTGGGTTGTGTGGACCGTTCTCGGTACAGTGTCTGTCATTATTGAAAATAGGTTTTTCGTTTCAGTTATTGTGCACTGTACAAACAATATATTGAAATAAACATCTAGGCAGAAATCTGGGGGTGGGGTGAGGGGGGGGGTGGGGGAAGGAGATTTATCCTTTCCATTCAATGATGACAGGGGACAATGTAGTCCCCACTCCCCATCCCAGATTTTTTTGGAAGATCACAAAATTACACATTAATTTGGATTGGGGGCATATCTCTCTCATAAGATCATGCATATTATATGGCAGCAAGTAGCAGGCACACGTCTCACGAGGGCAACAAATTTTGCACAACTTGGGCGCTGGTATATATAGCTTGATGGGGGCCAAGTAGGAGTCAGAATTCCCTTTTTGGCAACATTTCCATGTGCATTGCCAGATATTTCAAGTATGGGGAGGGAGGGGCATACATATGTCTCTCAGGACTAGTCAGGAGGCAACAAAGTTTGTGCTCTATGTGTGCAATTAAATCAGTTTGCTGCTGCATAGCAAGAACTTTTTCGTAAAAAGTCAGAATTATAGTGGATCAAAAACTTGTGTGCACTCTGTGTGCCATGTATAGTGGCATTGGGTTTTGTGCACTGTGTATATAGGTTACCTTTTATGTTTTATAAATGCCCCTGCCCCTTTTGTGAAGCTTCCATAGAGCTTGATATTTAAAACCAAATCACAAAGTGGGACCAATCTCACCTTCCACCTTATACCGCTCTGCCAAGTTTCAGAAAAATTCACAAAATCACCCCACCTGTGCTAAGAAATTTCTGCCATTGACAGGATTTACCTCACTCTTTCAAATCACACTACATTTTCAGCGATTTTATTTGCAGGGCAGAACCTCTTGGGTTAGGGCTGGGTATCGACGTATCGTATATATCTTTTTGGTATTTCAAATTTGTATATAGCAGAATTTGGCAAAATTTATAACACATAATTATATAGAAACAGCATAAAATGCATCCATTGTCATAGGCAGCTAAGTCCAATAACAATGGCTACCACAAATTTAGCAAATTTGCATCTCTGAGGTTACATAAAGCTTTCACAACAGCTTTTAGTACAACATGTATACTGAACTACACAAATACTGACAAAAACAAGAATGATTATCTGACACAAACAAGCATTGTCAAGAATGCCAGGTACAAAGGTTATTCAGGAAATTTCCTGGATATTCTGCTTTGCACAATCCAACCATTATGTGTGAAATTGTGAATCAAATAAATGACAAATGCAACAACTATTGGAAACTCTAGTGGCCATGAATACCATACATGAATGCCAAATCACTGCATAATTAATTAAGCTTCATTCATCCAAACAGTATGTTAATATACATTGTGAGGTAATACATTGTTGCAATATACCTAGAGAATGGTTATAAATAGGCATGATACATGCAGCCTGTACACACTACAATTGTATCCTAATTATATGTATATAACTATATATTCTACTATGTATACAACAAAATAAGAGTAAAAGGAATGTGGACATTTGTTTACGTCAAACAGGCATCTCTGCCCTTAATGTAATAACACTAGGATTTCTAACCATAATTTTATTGTCAAAAAGAGCCTCATGTTCTCCAGTCCAAAACTATGTTAGGGTCAGAGGGTCAGAGAATTGATTGAGAGTTAATTGATAAACTCTACATAGCTTCTTTGACTATGCAGACTGTTGTCCCTATACTCTACAGTTATTCAATCAATTCTGTGACACATTAACAGAGAAAATATTCCCTACTGTTTTGTATAAGATTATATATGCTCAGGGCTGTTCAAAACACTATAGATTAAAATGAAACGGAACAATACAAATCGTTGAAATTGTGACGTTAAGGGTGATTCACCAATTTGCGAGACACTCAAGTTAATTCCATGATAATCTCGGTTCTCTCTGTTAATGTGTCGCAGAATTGATTGAATAACCGTAGAGTATAGGGACAACAGTCTGCATACTGCATAGTCAAAGATCTGTTAATTTATTACATTCTAATGCTATGTAGAGTTTATCAATTAACTGTAGAGACTGGCAAAGTGCCCCTTGGTCTATTCCACAACATCTCAAATTCCAGAGTGGTTGCTAAGTGAAGACTGGGTGAGCAGTGCACTCTTGCTTGAGTGATGAACCCTTTCAGTGTATATATACAACTTACAAAAGCAAACATCCTAACTGTGGTAGGGGGTTTGTTTGGCATGTGAGGAGGGGCTAAGTGGTCTAGAAAATGATAGACTTGAAAAGGTTAAAGTACTTAGCTACACAAATTACAAAAGTTAGATCTTCTCCTGCCTTGGGGCTAGCTCAAAAAATGCACAAGTTTGCTAACTGGTATCACTTCACTATGTTAGCCCAATGGGCTAGGACAAAATTTGCAAAATGTCCTTGTTTACTAGGCCAAGCAGGGCTGGGGGTTGCATTAACAATTGAAACAAGTAACATTGAAATGGATTTTTCTCACAACAGGTTTAATCATATTGGTTCTTTCCGATGAGCATGATCATTTATAGTAAGGAGAGAACTCTGCAGTATTATTCACTCGGAGGTGGTAACTACTGTAGAGGATATGTTAGCTTGCAACATGATAATGGTATTATTCATCATAGAAAGATTAGCCATGAATCACTCATTTCCTGAAATATTAACTGTTGACTGTTACAGTCAATCTATCCAGACATTGGTTTTCTTGACTGTAGGAGAAGTTGAAAACTAAACCTTCCAGTTAGTGATGCTCTAAATCCATGAAAACGAGTATATGATAAATTCACTCAGCAGCAAAGTCCTAATGGTTTACTGGGCACTGCATCTACATGCCTCAGCCCAACAACAT
The DNA here is from genome assembly GCA_027580055.1 of Paracaudina chilensis. NCBI lineage: Eukaryota > Metazoa > Echinodermata > Holothuroidea > Molpadida > Caudinidae > Paracaudina > Paracaudina chilensis. Next base: position 2,873 of record JAODFY010047510.1, on the reverse strand, counting down.
GTTTCCAGCATTTCCTTCTAGACTCAAATAAATGAGACAGGTGTGCAATCTATTGTCCCTTTCCTGCATGACCATTGAACATGTCCAAACATGACCATTGAACATGTCCAAACATGACCATTGAACATTTCTGAACATCTTAGAAGTTAATATTGTTGGTCACCAAGACACATGAGCCATGCCAAAAAAAACTCATCAACAACTGTAGTGATCACCGTTTCAATGAAAGAATCACAAGAGACCAGTTGAATATTTATACCTGGAACCAATGAAAGTAGGACATTCTTCTCTTCACGAAAGATGACAACACTAAACTATGGACATGTTAAAAGCTGCCATGACATTCTGTTTGCTCTGATGCACAAAAACGGTTTCATATCACTCACTTTCCCCTGGGGGTGGGGAATATGTCTAATCCTGATGGGGCAAAAATGTCAAATGGGCATTTTCCTTGCCAACTGTACTGATATTTTATTTTCTATTCAAATCAATCCATCCACACCAATTCCCATGACTTTGTGTAAGTTTGTACAAGACGAGTATGAAGATAATCTGACAAACTGCACAAACAGTCACAAATACATCTGTCACATGGAGCCATTTTTCTTGCCAACTGCGGATTCTCTTTAAAATCTATGCAAATTCATACCCCACTGTCACAGGTCTTATGGGCATTGTATTAAGTTTGTGTCATTTAATAAATTTGACAATCAGTTGGTTCAAAGAAATTTACTGAAGAAACAGAGGGGCTTTGAGACTAACACGATACTTGTTTGGTAGAAGCAACCTTAAAAATCAATGGACACATAGCAAATTGCCTTCAAACTTGCACAGATTGAGAGACCATTATGTCAAAACCCTGTACTGATTTGTTCCAAACTCATTTCATTGTTGTGTTAATCAAACTAATTACCAAGATATTCCATGAGTTGATTGATGTCACAAGGGTAAGCATCATGGTGGCCAGAGGCAAAATGTGCTATCCAAAAACAAATATAAAGTTGGTATAGGAACCTAATGTTATGTTTTCATGCAGAATAAGGGAATGAGGTTTCAAAATCTTCTAATTCATGTCTGAAATTTAATGTCTAATTTAAGTTCTCTTTACCATGTCATCAAACCTGAATTTATTCAGAACAGATGATATCCAATGGTGCCATTCATTGAAGTAACAATTTACTCTTTGAACTCGCAACATCAAAATAACTTCATCCAGTTAAGTTTTCCACTTGGGTATGCAAAGAATGCCTTCAAATAACTCACAGACAATGATCACCTTTTGGTGAGTATAAATGTATATATAATTCATTCATTACAGGCCATGATGATAATGCTGGTTAACATGGATACAGCAGATGAGTTCTTCACAACCGACTGTGAGCACACTCTGTGTGACTATTCATTGCTACATGTAGCTTCAGAGTGACTTGGATGTTAGGCAGTAACATCCCACTGACTAGTATCAAGGTGACTGGGGCTGAGATAATTATGATACCATAAACTTATGGTATCATTATGATACCATAAACTTGTAGTAACATTCAGTTCACAGCAGTCATATAGGTGGTCGGCATCAGTCGTTTCTAGCCAATACTTACAATTGCCGACTACCAACAAGTTATAGTTACTGACCACCACTGTGTGACCAGCATTCTAGTCCAAGCTAGTCCAACACCAGAATAGACCAGAAGGGACCATCTAAATCATCACTGGTTATTAATGAAACTCCCCACCCCTTCCCCATCCCCCCTCCCAGTCTATAAGATTGGACAAAGTTTGAAATAAAAAGTTGAAATTTAAATATGAAACATGACACAGTGACACGATGAAACATTGCCAGGTAAAAACCAAACCACATGCTTTAGTTCATGAGTCATGGCCAATATGTTTATCGCTGCCACACAAAGAAAAACGGTAGCATTATTAAAACGAATACCACACATGTAAAATTAATCAATTAAACATACAGTGAAATGAGCAAAGGTATATTCACCATTGTATGTATATTATACTGTGTGTTTACTGTGTTACAATATAGTAGGGTCTATACAGTGGGGTACAGACATCAGTTAATTTAAACCAGTGCTATTTTTTTAAGGAATATTTAAAGGTACTGTCAGACTTTGAGCAGCAAAATATGATCATCTCTCAGTCTGTTTTAATCATTCAGTCTTATGACTTTATCTCTCAGTCTGCTGTCATTCAGTCCATTGTTATTCCTATAAAACAACACTATTCTACCCCATCTTGCCAATTGTAACATATTGTACCTCACGAGCGAGAAATGGATAGAGAAGCACGTTTTATGCTTTTTGTTCGGCGACAATTTATATGCATAAACAGGTAATTGTCAATGATTAAAACGTGCATTTTAAAAACAGCAAATTAAATTTACAGACCTAAATGTCACATATTAAGTCTGATAAGGCCTTTAAGGGCCATTCTAGTGAAGGTAGTCTCTCAGATGACCAATTAATTAATGCTTAATTCTGTAGAATGGGTACTTTTTGTCATAAGTTTATCATCATTATATTTTGTCATTATACATAGACAGGTAGATTTCGCATTGATGATTTTTGGCATATATTTTACAAAAAACCATTAATTGTAACATATTTTTGTGCATTTATCCTGTTTCAAGGAAGTAATGATGGTTATCTAAATATTTGATATAATAGCAAATTATGCATAATAAAAATAGAACATATTTGATTAGGCTATAAACAAGACACAAAGGTGTGTCATGATTCCTCACTTTTTATATTATTTGAATTCTTGTGAAAATAATCTTCACACTCCACACAAAATTTTGAATTGTCCAGGATGCAAAATTATTAAAGTACTGACAATGAAAATGCAATATTTTAAGTGAT